>JAQZBX010043837.1:0-21540 GCA_029593785.1 Cabassous unicinctus | reverse complement strand
AAAAAAAAAGTACTGTAGCTAAAAGCTTAGGTTACCTCTATTAGGAGTGGTAATTAATTCTAGTTGCTGTAATAAATGAACTCAAAATCTGAATGACGTAATAACATTTATTTCTTATGTCACAGTCCCATAGCATGGGATTTCTGTTCCATCCCCCTCTAGAACCTTGGAATCTTCCATTGGATTCTCAATATCCAAGCAGTCTATAAGCAAAAAGATAACACATGGTCAATTGTGTGTGAAAGCAGTGTATATCAGTGAAACCACCCAACAGCAGAGAGGCTGGATGATTTAGTGTGTCAGAGACAAGAGAAGATACCTTAATTATTAGTGAGCACAGCAAAGCATTCTTTGTCATGGTGCCCTTGCACAGGAGATAAAGACCAAAAAGTAGGTTCTAGTCCGATCAGGAAAAGGATC
The DNA here is from genome assembly GCA_029593785.1 of Cabassous unicinctus. NCBI lineage: Eukaryota > Metazoa > Chordata > Mammalia > Cingulata > Chlamyphoridae > Cabassous > Cabassous unicinctus. The sequence continues at coordinate 21,120 of JAQZBX010043837.1, read as the reverse complement.
ATTGTTTAGTTTTGATAGTCTATTTACTCTTTTAATTACACCTTTTTGCTTCACTTTAAGCAGCAAAGATAAGACAACATAGAGAAGAGAATCAAGCTGTCTATTTTTAGATGATCATCAAATGTATATACACTATTATAAATTTGCATGTCTAAAGCATTCCTATCATTAGACAAAAGGCATTGAAATATAACGTGCATTGATGTGAGACCTTGGTATTTAGAATCCAAGGTGATTTATTTTCATAGGGTTTGGATGACATTGTAAATGAGTGCAAATTGGTGAAAGAATGTGTGGTACAGAGGATTGCAACTCCACTCAAAGTAGATTCAATAATTCTGTCATTGAAAATGTTCTGTTTAATTGCTAGATTTAGTTTAAAGTGGGGAAGCTTCATTTACTTGTAAGGTGTTACACATATGTCAACAATTTTATACCTGTTTAGCTGCTTCTATTTGACATTGAAGTATTTCTGGTAATGGTGTTTCACAGATTTTGTAACAGGATGAGACCAGTCCAAGCCTTTTAAACAAAGGGTTAATCGAATGCAAGAATTCCTGAGCATGGAAAGATGAGAGGAAAGGGGAACAAGCTCCACCAGAGGAGGGGTAGAGGGAGAAATTTCGCTATATTTTCTTTCTGTGAGTCATTCTCAAGTCCTCAACGTAAGAGGAAAGGTTGGGTAGGCTGTAAGCAGGTTGAAGGGGGCAGAGTTTTTTTAAATTTAATTTTGTTTTTTTTTAAAGGAGTTTTAGATTACATAAATGTTACAATTGATGAATACATACCAAAGCATTTAAGAGTACAAGCAGAACCATTGCTTTCAAGCATGCTGTCTTGCTCCCTTTTTCTACACCTTGCAACAATTGACAGTTCACAGTCATTTTCAGGTAGTAAAAATTCAGTCCAAAGTTAAATGGCATAACTCAATGCCATTGCTCTTCCCCTAACTCAGGTCTGACCATCAACTGACCAGTGACTTGAGGGTCTGCAGAGAGGAATTAGGGACATAGGCTGTCCTTTTTTTTTTCCTACTTCCCCACGCTGCCCCAGGAAACTCCTTCCATACTTTCCTCACATTTGCCACATGCCTATCCACCTCTTAAGAAATCCTGCTAAGCTGTATCTAGCACCTCTCTTTAGAGCTAGGCTATGGGGTCTTGCTACTTATTAGCCTCAGTTTTGCAATATTAGTCTATAATTGCACTAATAATCTAAGACTCCTTTCAAATACTGTTACACAGATCACTACAGGGCTACACACAGGTCTCTAGGAGGACTATGTAGGAGGTCCAACATGAGCCTTCTTTGGAACACTAATTGATGCATATATAATTTGCAGAAAAAAAGGAAACCAGATGGATTTTTTTGGAAGGGAATCTATGTCATTGATACTATCCCTGCTTGGATAAAAATCCCAATTATAGCATCATTTCATATTGGCCAGAAACTATTAAGCACTATGTAACTCATAAAATTAATCTTAATGCAAAGGACCAGCCATTCCATTATGTCATATTTCTATCACACATCTCACATAATTCAATAATGTAAACATATCACCACTTTTCCTATGTGAAGGGAACTATGAATTAAAACTAATAACATTGGGGAGTGGATGTAGTTCAGTGGCTGAGAACCTGCTTTAGATGTATAAGCCCCAGGTCAATCCCCAGTTCTTCCTAAAAAAATGAGTAGTAACGTTAATATGAATCATGCTGTAGATAATAATCCTGTTCAATAGTCTAATACCCCTGTTTAGAGTGATTTAGAATACTTTACACATCTTGATGCTTAGTCACATGTTGTTAATAATATTAATATATTTTAATGTCAGAGGGCCAAGGGGTGGTCAGTCGGGAAGAATGCCCCTTATATTCCCAACCATCCTTTGCTGCAGTCTTCCTCTCTCTATTATTTCCTCTACCAGTGTTCTTCCTGCATGGGGAAAAATGCATTTTCTCTGTGTGAGCATCTGCATTATTCTTTTACTGTTAAATTTGTTTAGCAGTTATTAGGTTTTGTATGAATTTAAAGAAAAAATTAAAAGACCGTATCCCATCTGTGATGGTTAATTTCACATGTCAATTTGGCTAGGTTATGGTGTCCAGTTGTTTGTACAAACAAGCACTGGTCTGATTGTTACTGTGAGGAAATTTTCGTCGATTTAAATCATCAGTAAGTTGATTTCATCTATGGCTGATTGCATCTATAATCAACAAAGAAGACTGCCTTCAGCAATGAGAGAAGTCTCATCCAATCAATTGAAGGCTTTAAAGGGAGAACTGATGATTTCAGCAGTCAGAAGGAAGAATTTCCATCTCTACTTCCACAGCCAGCTTCCCTGAGGAATTCATTGGAGTTCCCAGCTTGTGGCCTGCACTACAGAATTTGGACTTGCCAATTCCTATAATAAATATTATATTTACATCATTCACACACACATGTCTCCTCTTGGCTCCATTTCCCTGGAGAACCAAATAATATGGCATCACTCAAATAAAATTTGCTAACTTACTATTAGATAAAATAAATAAGATAGTTACAAGGTAAATGTTCAAACAAAAAGTTATGAAAGCAAATCAATTATCCTTATCCCCATGTCTTAGTCCTTCCCCTCAAAGATGAGCACTGACAAGAGGAAGTGCATGCATTAGTTAAAAATGCTGAACACCCAGGAATGGTTTGAATCTTAGCTCTTTTATTACCTATACATGTTCAGTACTAATTTACTTATCCTCTTAGTGTCCCAGTTTCCTTATTCATTACCTAAGAAATAGGATTGTATGTTGATTAAATGAGTTATTACATGGAAAGCATCTAGAACAAAGTCTGAATTATATTAAATGCTTAAAAATATAGGCAATTATTATATAGTAAATGTGAAATTGAGAAAATATTTTGTATATCCTCCTAGAAAAATGACTATATATACTGCAATATAATTATCCTTTTAAAATGTTCACAAAATTTACACAAATGTCCATATACTGTATACATTGTTCTGTACTGTCTATTTTGCATTTAATATATGTAGGAAAGTTTTCTCTATTAGTGCATATAAATCTACCTTATTCTTTTTCAAAGATAAAAAGGTTCTATTATGTGGAATTATGGACCATGTTGTATTTAGACAGCCTCTCACTGACATGCTTTTAAATTCATTCCAATTTTTAAATTTCATGAACAATGCCTAAGTCAACATACTTGTACAAATAACTTTATGTTATTGGGAAATATTTCTACAAGGCAAATTCCTAGCTGTGTAATTTCAGGGTCAAAGGATATTTTCAAAAAATACATAGATTTTTATAATAATTCTTACAGATTTATCACATGTAATTACATTTCAAAAAACTATATGAAAATAGTTTCCAGGAAAGAAATGTTAAAATTCTACTTATGGATATAAGAAGACAAAAACAGTTGAGCATATATTCTTTCTTGATAGAAATGCTTAATATTGCACAGATGTTAACATTTTACTACAAAAGTTTTTACATGCCATGAATATCCTATTAAAATACCAACAGAAATTTATGGGAATATGACAAAATGATAGAACGCATTTTGAAGGGAAAATTAGAATCATCCAGAAATATTGTGAAAAAAAAAAAAAAAAACAGAAATAGAAACATAAGTGGCAAGAATGGAAAGTAACCTTAGGAGGAATCGAAATGCATAAAGAAGCTATAACATTAAGACAGTTGGTGCTAGAGGAAGAAAAATAAATAGGGAGAGAGATCAACATTACAATGGAGTAAAGATATTGAGCTTAAATTCTAAGTACTTAGCACATGATAGGCATGGCATTTCAAATGGGTGGGAAAGTGGGATTTTGTTAAACAATGAGTATTGCTTCATATGCTAAATATTTGGAATATAAGGAAGCTGGATCTCTAGCTTACTTATTGCATAAAATTAATCTTAGGTATACCAAGTTTTAAATGTGAAAACAAGAAAAAATAAGAGTACCAGAAGAAAATAGGTCCAGATTTATTTATAAGCCTGAAGGCGTAAGGCTATAAGGGATAAGATGGATATGTTTTACTTTTTAAAAATACAAAGTTTTATAGCGTTTAAAAAAACAACAACAACAAAAAAAACACCCAGTAGTAACAAACCTGAAAAACCACTATGTGCAAAGCCAAAGGGAGGCAATACTTGAATTTCATTTTCGATTAGGGGAGAACATTTCTTAATCCCAACCTCTGTATTTCTAATTCTGAGATCTTAATGGCAAAGAAGAAACATATTTGCACAGGGCAAGTTCAGCCTAGGAATACTATGAACGGTTTACATTTCCTTGGCATGTCTTGGGAGGCACATTTCTGCAATTGGTGTAATTTTGTGAGGGACTGAATTCTTATGCTTCCACTTTCAGGAGCTGGAAAAGACCCAGGGTTCTTGCTCAATCCATTCAATTTGAGGAATTACCAAACCTAAATTCCTAACTTAATACATTTCAGACCCAATTATGACTATTTTCAAAATTATGCACTTAACTTGCTTCATAGACATATACCATAAAAAAATACTATTTGTTTTTTTTGTTTTTGTTTTTTTTTTTTTAATGAGAAAAGGCAGCTTCAGTGTTACAAAACACCACTATTACTGTTGCTATAGAGTCAACAATCACTTTAGTGCGGCTGGTGGACCTAAAGACTATCTGCAGGTTCAAACATATAAAATAATATCTTGGCCCTTGGTATGAGCTTTCCTTTCTAAATGCTTTATTTACTGAAGCAGTTGTATAATTATAAATACCAAACTAAGCACAAGCCATTTCATCTTTGGATTCTACCAGAAAAAATATTTATATACTGAGGTAAACAAAACATATTTTGGAAAAAGAATATCAACATGTTTCTTTTAAAATGAGATCTGAAACAAATGTTCTTTAGATGAAATCTTTAAGCGTTAGCCTTATTTTTTATTATTTTATATCCACTTTATGAAGACCCTGTAGGAGTCGAAGGCCTGAATCAGCTTTTATGAAACGGAATGTATCAAACAGCGATGCTCTCAGTGGGCAGATCATTTGAAGCCGGTGCTGCCAGAGGAGACACGGGTCTTTTTAGAAACGTTTGCATTTTAGAAAACTGCCTTTTCCCACCTGACCACCAATAAATTGTGAAGTCTTCAAAACTTATGTCTGACAGAGGAAAAGAAAAAGCTGTTGTGTTTTTTTGAGGTCTTTCTTTTGGATGTGTGTGTGCGCATGCAGGGAAGGAAGAGTGAGTGCTTATGGAAAAAAAAAACAAAACACCATAATTTGTAAAAACAGATTCCTATTCTCAACCTAAATATAAAACAAAACCTAAAGGATGATGTTCCTTTGTGGACAAATGAAAGAATTTGCCATTCTGGGTTAATTTTATAAAGTATACTGTTGAGAATTATGCTGTGGCTGGTGGCAATAGCTTAAATGACAAAGGAGGGAATTATTTCACTATTATGAACTAGTTATAAAAAGCAAACTCATAGAGTTAGAATCTAGAATATAGGTTAGCAAGAGATAGATCGGAGGTAGAGAATGGGGAGTTGATGTTTAACTTGTATGGAATTTCTATTTAGGCTGATGGTAAAGGTTTGGAAATGGATGTTGGTGATGGTACACAGTAATGTTTTTGTAATCCACAGCACCGAAATATACAGGTGAATGTGGTTAAAAGAGGAACCCTTAGGATGTATATATTACTAAAATAAAAATGAAAAGATAAAACATAGGACTGTACAACACGATGAACCCTATTGTAGACGATGGGCTATAGTTATTAGTACAAGAGTGTTCTTTCATGAATTATAACAAATGTACAATACTAATACAGGGTGGTAATAATAGAGAGGTATATGCAAAAAACACACCTAATGTAAGTAATGGGTGACAGAACTATTTTAATAATCTTTCTTCAATTGTAATAAAGGTAACTACTATTAAAAAAGAGTACAATTATTTAAAAAGTGCTATCATCAATTGTAACAAATGTTCCACACCAATGAAAGGAGTTGGTGGCACGGTGGTATAAGGGAATTATGTATTTTACGGTGTATGTATTTTACGCATGATTGATCTGTAAACCACAACTTCTCTAATAGAAATTAGAAAAAAAAAAAGAAGGGGAAGGGAAGGGAAAGGAAGAGCAACAGTTAACAGGCAATGACCAGGAAGAGTCTCTGGTATGTACTTTGTCAGTTTAGCAGCTCAGGAGGTAAAAGGTTGGAACCATCAATAGCAGCCTTACTCCTTCCACTTACTGAAGGCCTACAAAGTACCAGCTCGGTTCTAAAGTTCTTCACATGTGTTCAACCCTCACCCAAACTCCGGAAAGCTGACATTATCATTATCCCCATTTTACTGTTGAGGAAACAGAGGCACAGAGGATTTGAGGAATTGCCCAGGTCACCAATAGTAAATGGTAGAGCTCGAATTCAAAAGCAGGCTGCCTCCAAATCCTGAGCATCCCAATGACCCTCTGTAGTTTGACTGCAACACCTGGTGATTCTGTTACTCTTACTACTGACATTTGTTCCTTTAAAATTATTTCAATATCCAAAAATTATCCTGTGACCTTTTAACCCTGACATTGAGATTTCTTTCAGAATCTCTGCCAGTTATACTGTCTGTCTTATCTACAGATATATAAAGAAAAGGATTCAATTTCAACTTCCAAAATTTACATTTTACTTCTCAGCTATACTCTGCAAATGTGCAACCCTCTTTCTTTTGGGACTTTTGATAGGTGAGGGAATTTGCACATCATTTAGTAACTACAATATCATCCATTATGGTAAATATTCCCCATTTAGCACTGCTATGTGTCTTTGTACTGAGTTATCTTGCTTGGTAGCCTCATGAAAACGTTATCAAGATAGAGTAAAAAAAAAAAAAAAAAACAAAGCAAAAGAATGCCAGACTCCTTAAACACACCCTCCGGTTGGTAGAAACATGCTTTATTTACTCATGTGTCGACAGAAGTGCCTAAAACTATAACCGCTTTCTGTCTAACTTTTAAAAATAATTAGTCCAGGGAGGATACTTAGCTGTGTGGTCGAATGTTAGCTGTGTTTTACAGCACAGCGTTTTACGGTTTAAGTATTATGATTGCTTTAGTGCTGCTTGTGTCAAGTGACCTTGCTATTTTACATCTTGAAACAATACTAGCAGTTTGTGCTTCTTAGGGATGCACTAAATGCTATGCCCTAGAGTGTGGAAAATTGTTTGTTGTTTAAGAACATTTTCATTTGGAATGTACGCTTTCTCTCTCCATTTTCTTTCCTTCATTTTCCTTTTTCTCCCCCTACCCCTGCAGCTTTCTTTATCATCCTTTTATTCTCAGTCCCAACCCAACTCATCAAAAGGACTTCAAAGATGAAATCTAACCATCAGGATGTCTGTTGAGCTCTAGCATTTAAATAGCTATGTGGTCTAGTGCAAGTTCCTTAACCTTTCAAAGCCTTCGTTTTCCTCCCTGTGCAGTCTGGATAATTTTGCATTTTCTCAATCCTAAAGTGCATAGTATTTTTTCTCACATTTCAACAATTATCAAAAATGAGATTGCCTTTACAACTTACTGGACATTTTATTTGGATGTGCTTCTTTATTTGTCTTTTACATCTATCTTAACATCAATAACATTATATTGAGAAATATAGATGATAGAATTAAGATGTAATTTACATTGTCATAAGTGCCATTAAAAAAAGTGTGTAAGGGGATAGAGACAGTGTGAGAAGTGAGGACTTTTATTATAGATAAAGTAATCTGGGAATGCCTCCCTGTGCAGGTGACATTTAAGGAGAGGCCTGCATACAGAAGGTATCAGAGGCAGAAGAGCTCTGTCTAGACCAGAGTTTCCCAACCTCAGTACAACTGACATTTGGGGGCTGTCTTGTACATTATAGGATGTTTAGCAGCATCCCTGGTCTCTACCAACGAGGTGCCAGTGGCATGCTTCTATTTGTGATAACCAAAAATGTTGGCAGATATTGCCAAATGTCCCCTGGGGGCAATAAGACCGCTGGTCTAGACAGAGAGAATAGTACATGCAAAGTCCTTCAGGCAAAAACAGGCTTGGCAATTTCAAGGATGAGAAAGGAGGCCAGTGTGGCTATAAGAGATGTAGCAAAATGAAGCCAAGTAGGAGCCAGATCTGTGCATCTTTGTGAGCTATAGGAAGTTGGGTTTTATTCTGGTACAAAGGAAAGCCATTGTTGAGATTGAGCAGAGAGTGACCATGATTTAATTCCTCTGTCTTTTCCTTCCACCTCACTCTTTTCCTTTGATCTATCTAGCCATGAATATAAAACTGTCCATATGTCTTACCACAATCAATCGCACCCAAAGTGGAACATTTTACTCAGCAAAATTCCAAAGGGAACAGTTGTTGAGAAAAAGAAAATAGTGAAGACAGGAAATCAACAGGGTTTCTGGGGCTGTGTCATGGTGGTTAATTCATGAAGATGGTATGGGATACAGCACAGCTTGGAGGAAAGACATGATGATGAGACCACTCTTTGGAGAGAGGGAGCACTTTTAAGGAGTTGCATCAGTGGGAAGATATAGGAAACGAGTACGTGGTACTGTGATGTGCAATATGAGACCTCTGAGCTGACCAATTAAGGAAACTTAAAGAGCTGTGTCTTTCATAGGCTATTTATATTCCATTTTTGTTTTGATCTACAAAGGTGTAAGTAGATCTCAAGATGGCTTGCCTATATTAGGGTTAGCTATCATCCATTTCTCTCTCTCTCTCTCTCATCTCATCCATTAGTTTCCTTGATATCAAGAGCAGCACAAAGAAAACATTATGGACTGTAGCAAGTGAAATATAATTCTTCATTATGATTGTAATGGACATACATATTACTTATACTTCTACTTACTCTAACATAAAGCTCTCATGTTTGAAGATATCATGCAACTGCTGATTAAATTATCTTTATCTTTGTTTAAAGTGCTTCAGGTTTAAGCAAACCTGATTCTCAAACTTGGCTGCACCATGGAATCATCTTGAAAACTTGAATGAATTACCATGACCTGGGGTCTGACCTCAGAGATTTTAACGTAATTGTGCTATGGCCTGGGCATCAGATTTTTTAAAAAGAATTCTTCAGGTGATTCTAATGTGCAACCAAGTTGAAGAACCATTGGATTAATCCTTGTAGCATAGAACCGGGAATATTATAAATACCCAATAAAAGTTTGATGAATGAATCAAGATAATGATTCTTGAAATTTCCAGGAGGAATACTGAAATCTAGTTGATGTTTTCTCATATTCTCTTCATTAAATGAGAAAATGCATATGGAAACACATTGTAAGCCATAAAGAACATAAATGTCAGGTTTTTTTCTTTCTTATCTAATAGTTTGAGTAATGCATAGAACACACAAAATGCTTTTAATTTCAGCAATAAATTAAAATAAGTCTAATGTGCAAGATTGTATCTATGTGTGAGGAAAATTGGTTTCACATGGAAAATTTCTTTCAGAAGAGAAGGTCATGTTGATATGTTATAAGTCTTTAAACAATTTTCACACTAGGAAACTCCAGAATAAGGTTTTGGTTGGTCCTCTGTTAGCATGACATTGGATCATTTTAATAGTATGACTATTATAATAATCCTATCACTAGTTCTTAATAATTGAACTGAAGCTTACAATAATGTGACTAATAATACTATTATCAAGATTTAGAATTGCTGATTATTTGAGACTGTGCACAGATTGCACAGGAGCAGTACTGAAACCACTGCAAATGTAGCCAACTATCATTGGGATGCACAACAGCAGTTGAACATGAACTAGGCATTTGTTTTCTAGCCAATCTAATTTAGGTGTAATTCATAATAGAGTAATGAGTCATCTCACTCCATGCCCTTTCCAAGTATCTGTTCTTGCTGAAGGACAAAAATACTTCCAGAAAGATGTCCAATGTATAGTAGGAAATTTGAAATGAGTAAGTGGTTAAATATGTGTAATATTAACCTACTTTTACTTAATATATAGATATATTAAGGTAGACAGTAATTACCACTAATTGATGGGATTATTGTGAAGTCAAAATTATTATTTTTACATGAGTTTTTTCCATTTTTACATGTTTATATTAGTTTTACAATCAATATATAATGCAGATATAAAAATAAGTAGCAAATCCAGATACAACTTGCTCTCAAATAATTTATTTCTCAGCATGGTGGTGCATGAGAAGTTCTAATACATTTTATTTCTTGAATAATGTTCCATTCTATTCTGGCAAATATGAAATGTAAACAACAAAACAAAAATAAGTTTCAATGTATTGTTAAGAGAAATGTACAGTTACTGCTGTTTTAGTTAACACTAGAAAAATTTTAATTAAAAAAATCTGGGATCAGAGGGAAATATTCTTGTTGAGTATCTACTCTCATAAATGAATTCCAACTATATCACTGTAAAGGAATTGTCCTGCTGGCAATTGCATACATTTGTCTTTTATACTAAATAAGTAACTACATTGTTAAGGTTGAAGACCACGTAACATATTGTGCTTATATTCCTTTTTAAATATATATTTTAATATAACTGGACTTCATTTAGCCTTTACTATTTTAATTTGTCCTCAAAAAAAAGAAAGATTATGATCATGATGCTTAAAATAATATTCTATGCTTCCAGGCTCTCAACTTTGATCGTAATTTTGGCAATAGAAAGAGATGAAAAACGCCTATCTATAATAACATTATCATTAGTGCCACAGAATTTCTATGTCAGTTCTTCTGCCAGCAATGAGTCTAGGTAGTTACTTATTCATATTTCCATCACTATGTTTCCTGATCACCTCTGCTAATTTTGATATTTCTTCAAATCTCTCATATATTCATCCACTCACTTGCTTATATTATTGATTATAGCATTTTATTTCTATCACATAATTGGTACTCAGCACATATTGAGAAGTTCTCAAAACATGCTGTTTATACGAATCACCAGTTGATTTTGATTCCAGTGGTATTTGATACCAATGGTCTGATGAACTCAAAAAGACATTTATTTATTTCCTTGTAATGCTACTCATAATTTCAAGAAATTACCTCTGGTGCAACCAAATTGTCAACTCCATTATTGTATCTTAGATGTCTTAGCTTCTTTTTAGTTCCTGGCAACATCCTTCGCCCACTGTAGGTGTTCGATAAATATTTAATTCACTGGAAAATTATCCACTTCATAAACGCATATCAAGAGATGAAAGTTTCTAATTATCCATCAAGAGACTGTGAGTGGGAGAGACTCCTCTAGAGAAGAGCATTATGCATCTGGTGGCAGAAGAGGACGAACAGAGGCCCTGGAGGTCAGACTACAATCTAGCTACAGGGTATATGTTTATACAAAGGACCCACATTTTAGGTGCCTTCATGTGTATAACAGAAACGACCACCTGTCCTGCCCAAGTTTAGGGGGCTCGTTTGGTAATTTTCTGTAATTCCTTCTGGTTCCTTTTGGTTATAGGAATACATCAGATTCCTTATGTGCAATTGGCATTTCTGCTTAATCTTTATCTTGCCCGTATGTAGTAGTGGAATATTTTCTCCCTGAAATAGGCAGTATACCAAAAAAGCAGTTTAATAAATCTGTAGGCAAGATGCCACTGAACTAAAGATAAGGGATTCTTTAATGATCTTAATCAAGAAAGCTTATCTGTGATGCTCACTGAACTTTAATGTAAAACCCTTAATTGAAAGCAGAAGATATGATGAGTGGGGAATGTTCACATCCAGATTAGGCCTTGAAGCCAGTATGCCCAGGACACCGCTCTGCTATATTCCATTTTGAGCTTGTATCACAGTAAACCATTTGACCTATTCTAGGACGGAGCCCGAAAGGCCTGGGGATTCAGCCATTTTATAGATATTTCTGACAATTTTTACAAAGTGTTCATAAATAGTACAAATTACTATTAGGTACATTTTATGTGCTTGCACTGGGAACACTGTGGGTGTGCACGTGCTTATCGCTTCAACAACAAATCCTTCTTGGATTTTAAATGTGTTTTATACTTAAGGAAACTGGGGCTTAATGAGGTTAAGCATATTCCTCAAATTCCTATCGCTTTTCCAGTGGCAGAGGTAAAATCAAACCCTTATCTGCCTAGCTCCAGTATTTATTCAATTTCCCTTGCTCCATGACAGTTCTCTCTGAATTTGGTGAAAACTTGTAGGAAAATGTATGAATCTCATACTTTTCTAATCAATTGAAATGTATAAACTACTTTATTATGTACTATAATCCCAAATTCTTATATGCTTGTAGCATTTTATTTGCAAAACAATTTTATTGTCTATTTCATTTGATTATCATAAAAATATGATACATACAAAGTAGATATTTTATTTGCATGTAGGAGAAACTAAGGGTTGCAGAGGCCATGTTGTTGGTTTAAAGGTATAGAGCTTATAAGTAGCAAAGTAATATTGTATTAGTTTTCTATTGCCCCATAACAAATGAGAACAGAAATAGCCTTAGCAAGACCCATTTATTAGCTCACAGTTCTGTGGGTCAGAAGTCTGGGCCCAGCCTGAGTGACTTCTCTTCGGATTATCATGAAGCTGACATCAAGGTATCAGTTGGGCTGCATTCCCTTCTGAAAGCTCTTGGCAAGAATCTGCCTCTAAGTACAGTCAAATTGTCTGAATTCAGTTACTTGTAGAAGTCTCCATTTCTTTTCTGCTTGTCATCCAGGGGTTGCTCTTAGCTGCTAGAGACCACCTCCATTACTTGCCATGTGACCCTCTCCATCTCCAAGACAACAATAGAGAACTTCTCATGTTGAATCCCTCTTGTCCTTCAAATTCTGTACTTCCTCTATGACCTCTGAACCCAGATAAGGGTTTATGTCAGGGGTTCTTAACTTTTTTTGTTCCACAGACCCCTTTTCAGAACGTAGTGGCAGATAGTTTTATGACACTTAATTCATAATTCCCATAATTTCAATACCCAATAATCTAACACAGTTTAACATCTGTTCAGTCATTTTCGGCAAACATTTAGAAAGTTGAGTTTTCCCATGGTGTCATAAAACCATCCTTACCAACTTTTTGCAGGCAGTTTTCCACTGCACTCAGAACACACTACATCAAAATAAAAATAATACTAAGTCCACACTATACTGTGTATTATTTAACAAATATACAGATACCAACACATCCCCAAAAGAATGTTTTTTAAATGCATAAAATAAAATTACAAAGGAAATCAGTTACATATATTGAAATAAAGTTACTAAAATAAAAAAACATCATGATATAGTACTATACATATTGCTCTCTTAACACATTAATACACCAAAAATATAGGAAATTTAAATTTTATTTTTTAAAGACATCAATGTGCAGACTGGTTTGTCTTGAATAAGAACATTAAACTGTGGTGTAGTATTTGACAAGGCACCACGCATATCATGTTGGACATCTAATTAAGTTGATTTTTTTCAATTCAAGCTCACAGACCCCCAGAGGGTTCGTGGACCCCTGGTTTATGTTTTTCAATCAGGCCCACTTAGATAACCTTCCTTTCTTAAAATCAGTGGCACCATATAACATAACGTAATTGTGGGAGTAAAATCCATCATATTCACATTCTCTGGGGTTGTTCACCAAGGCAGCCATGAATCTTGGGGGACCTCTTAGAATTCTGCCTACCATAAGTACTAATACCCAGGTCTTATTGGTAGCACTAATAATATGACTGTCAATTACTAACTTGGTGAGAGGATCTGATATTTCCAGGCCATTGAGATTAGGCTTGTGCGAGCTGCCTCCTTTGACCAAGGAACTATGAGCTGGAGGGACATATTGCCACTCCTTAACAGAAGCTTTGAAAGCCCATGTGTATTCTGCCAGAGTTCTTTTCTCTCTGTTACAAGCCAGAATATCTCAGCTAGGGTCTTCTTTTTCACCCTGGGTTCTGGAATAAACAAGATATAGGGAAAAGAGCTATAGCAGTTCTGCAGCATTCTGTATCATGAGCAAGAACTCAACTGTTTGGTCATAGGCTACTGACAATTTGGAAGTATTTACTACCTCAGCAGAACCTTACTAAAGTTAACTAATATAGAAATTGGTACCTATAAAGTATAGAAATAAAATTAAGGAAAATGTCATTGGCTTAGCTAGCAGATGGCAAGGAAACTCAACATATATCGGAGGATCACTCATGTTATATAACGATGGAAAATTGATATGCATAAACCATGTGTACATTTTTCAGTCTTGGTTTTCTCATCTATAATGTGGGATACTATCTCCAATATCAGTCTTTTTCAGCTCTCTATATTTTTTGCAGCTACTGAATTGTGTCTCTGTAATTAGAAGCAGGTAGAATATATTATTTTTCTAAATCATGATTAGTTTAGGAATAATAATAATGATATATGATTTTTAAGCTCTCATATAACAGACACTTTCCTAAGTAATGGAATGTGCCTTATCCTGTTGGATTTTCACAACTATCCTGCAAGGGTATAGGTAAAGAAAGTAAAATATAAGCACTTTCTTCATGACCATATAGCTAGTATGGCTTTTAACCCATGTGCTTTTATCCCAAAGCCTGACTCTATTTATATTCCTTCTACCCTTCTATTTCCAATATGGTAGCTGTGCACTAAGACGGAACTCTCAAAGGCAGTTTCAAAACTGTGGATAGTCTTTATTTTTCATATGAAGATACAGGATTTAGAGTCATCAGTGTGATTTTTTGGGGAGTGGTGTAACCCATATTATCATAGATTTATAGATAGGCCCCATTTTTCCTCCCTGGAATGTTTTCCGGAAGTAACTCTCACATCCTTTTCTCATCCATCACTCAGTGCCTGTGTTTCTCACACTTAAGTTCTATTTGAGAAAAATAGCTCAGCATGCTTTGAAATATGAGCTTCTTGCCTCTGATTTTAATCTAGCTTGTATTAAAGCCATTTTGTTTATGCGATCCTTACCATCTCCTCCACCCCCATGCCACAAACAGATTTTAAGTGCCTCAAAAGTAAGCCCAAGGTTTTATTAGTCTCAGTATCTGTTAAAGCAATTAGTCCTTGATCAGTGGTTCATATTACCAAACTAAATTTTTTGGAGCAGATAATATATGCTTAGTAGCATAGGTGAGTATAAGGAATTGTAAGGCCTAGCTTGTGGGATAGTTGTGGGATAGCTTGATTTAGAAGTTACAGTCTATTGGGATTGCAGATTGATATAAAGGAAGCTAAATTGACTAATTTAAGAAAGTGGAGTTAAGGGACATTTTTTAAGTATAGGGAAATGCTATGGCCATGCAGGAAAGTAATATAATAATAATGACTAAGATGAGCATAAATGGTTTAATGGATCAATAAACGTATTGGTCAGGACCAATATAATTTTCAGAACCAATACAAACTTATGCAAAAGAAAAATTAGGGCTCACTTTGAGACAGAGCTGGATCTACATTCTCAATATTATCTAACAGGTTTCTCTTTTTCACTAGCTATACTTCCCCTTGAATGAATGCATTCTTAGACAGCTGTTCTACAAGATAGCTAGAAGTTAAACCACCCCATTAGAAAGAGAATTCTTTACTGATGATACTAGGAGAAACTTCATGGGGAGGCCCCTAAGTGATCAGCTTGAGTCACATGGACATATCTGAACTAATTACTCTGGTCAGAGGGAGGAGGCATCCTATGAGCTTGTGCCTGATATAGGGTGTTGGACCAAACAGACCCACTTGAAGCAGGAAACCAGAATAGTCTGTTTAGGAAGGCGAGCTTACAAAATCAATATTTTTTTAAATTATTTAGGATTATTTTCATGTCTTTAAGACATGCAATGACAGTAGAGTTTTTACAGTATACCTTAGTAAAAAAAGAACTGGGGATTTGAAGCAGGTAAAACTTGTTTCAACTAACTATTGAAGGGCTGTTAGGCCTTGGGCAAGCTATGTAACTGTTCAGAGCCTCAGTTTCTTCATCTGTAAAATGGGGAAAATATCTTGTATGTCAGAGTCATCCTGATAATAAATGAGATACTGCATCTAAAGCTTCTGTCAGTTTCTGAAATTTAATATTTAGCAGCATTAATAATTAAACAAGGTTACTATTAATATGATCAAAAGCAGAGGGGTTTGTTCTGGGAATGAGTCCACAACAAAAGGCAATGACTAGATAGGAAATCAACCCTTAATTCCTGATAGAAACATCATTGTGATTCTCTTAATTCTGCAGGCTTGGGACCACATAGTGAGAGAGTCACCTTGAGTTAACACTAACACTATCTTGCCCTTAAGTGACAAAGTAGAATTTGGGATGTTTGAAAGTGAAGAGTAAAACGGGCTTATTTCCCACAAGTCAGAATTCTGTTTTTCCTCAAAATAACTAATCATAATTTCTACTGGCGTTTGTTTAATAGAGAAATTGGAGAGACAAGGGAGGAATGGGCATACTATTTTGTGAATCCCATTTGTCATTGCATTCATAGATCACCATATGTTCATCATATATGTAAACCTATTTTAAGCTCATTTTTGCAACTGCATCCCCAGATTATTTCTGTCTCATATCTACATAATGACCTTATAATTTTTAAAAAATGCTTTTTTGGGTTATAGCTTTAAACCCTTTACAGCTGAAACGGTACTTTAATTTGCTTTTATTTTCCATAATTTCCTTACTGGTGGCTTTTGGAATATTATTTTCAAGCCACCTGGTCTGATTCTCAATAATAACTATTTTTTATATCCTATTGTTAACAAATGTGTAAGAATCTGCATATATTTAATGAGATGAAAAAGTACAGGTAAAACCTAAATGAATGTGAAACACTAAATGGCACTGTAACTTAAGAGGTTGGTTATTTCCCAACACTACAAAATGCCAAGAGAAAAGCTTAAGCCTGTATATGAATTGTTATCTGTTTCCCTTCACTTGCATTCATTTCTGGAACATGGTTCGCTTTCAAATTAATTTATCCAGTGCCCTTTTCAAATATAGGGAAAAGATGGAAAATCTGTATTATTGACAAAGTTAATTGTTTATCTGGAAGCCATCTGTATCATGGATTAATCTACGTCCTGAGCCTAAAATAATAACTTCATAGCTTAGAATCTTAATATTATATAGTATACCTTTAAAATATGGATTTATCTTTTTCAGGAATTCTAGAATCATTAAAACATTTAACAATCCACTATTTTCACTTCAATGGAGTTAAACTATTTCAGAGAAAAAAAAAGAGATCAATGATTTCTTTAAAAAATTATTGGTAAAATTGTCATATTTTCCACTAATAATATGTGCAGGTTTAATTTAAATCTCATAAACATGAAGCTTACTAAGTCAGACACCCTAAATGCAAGCCTGGATCATGTTCATTTCGGTAGGTCACAAAATCTCATTTTGGTAGACAAGCATCATCTGATATAATGCCTTGATTAAAGTGACCCGGAGGGGTCAAATGTGCATTTGGGCTTTAGAAATGAGCTTATCATTACTTCTGAAGAAGTGAAGCAATCAAGACTTTTTATCACTTCTTCTCCCTCCTCATTGATCTTTAGAGGAAAAATAGGGACAGTTGATATTCCCATTAAAAGAGAAACAGCAGGAGAAAAAGGAAAAATATTCCAGTCAACTTTTCCTGCATCTACCACATAGCAAGCCTGAAACTATTAAGACCATCGTGTTTTAAGACAGGGTAAGGCATATTACGTCATTTAAACTCTATCAAAAAAGGTAGAAATAGAGGTAGGAGTGTGGAAAGCCTGAGGCCCAAGTTAACAAGAGTTGCCTGCTGCCAACCACACAACTGAAGAAAGTCAGAGTTGGGATTAAAAGCCAGGCTTCTTAACATGTAATTAGCACAGGAGACACTGGCTATTTCAGATGTTACATGCAGGAAAGAGGATCCTGGGCTCCTTGGTCTTGCTAATATTCCTTAGTGGTCTAATAGGCATGGGGGGACCAGGAGGCATTCAAGCATCCTACTGACAATGGCTGTTGGAATTAAGTAGAAGCATCTGGTCATGAATGCCTCAGTTTGCCAATTATGCTTCACAAGAATGTGCATTTAACAAAGGTAGCTACTTGCTCATTAAATCATGCCTGGTACAGGGTGTGAGCTCAAATATTTGCTAGACGCTTCAAGCAGAGCTCTAATTTTCCACATTACACTTGGAGCTCAAATCCCATCACCCCTGGCAGTATACTCTGCCCTTTCTTCCTTAGTTTCTTCATCAGATTTGAATGCAATTATGTTACTTTCCAGGACCACACACAGACTATTGTTACACATTAAGTCATAAGATGGAAATACGATCAGTTATGAATGCGAGCTGGTGAAGGACAATAACACAAGAAGCTACAAATCAAGTGACATTTTAAACAGACTTCTTGATTTACAATGTTTTATGCAGAAGAGGTTGAAGAATACACCACTTCTGAGCCCTTTGCACAGCAACGCTTAAATAAACTGCTTTGAAAGGCTAACAATAGATTTTAGCCCTACCCCTGCAACAGCAAAACAATGTCACCAAAAAAGAAAAAAAAAAAAAGCTGAAGTCGACTACATAGAAATATTTGCATTGTAGATATCTTCTAAAAAGCTATGTGAGCACAAAAGATGCCACTGCTGCTCCAACACATGAGCCTTTGATGTTCCCTCATCTTTACATCATAGAAGGAGCTCAAAGGGTTAATTAAAATTTAATGATATCGGCAGTACTTTGAAAAAGTTATGAACTTGGGCGAGATCAATCACTTCCTTGGACTGCCTGACTTCAAAGCCGACATTATGCAAAAGGAGAGAGGGGGAAAACTGCTCCCATTCTGAACTGAATTCATAAGCAAGGATTTTCTCATTAGTGGCCTGTACATGGAGGAGATTCCAAGTTCAAACTAAAAAGAGGTGAACTGCCAAAAAGTGGTTAATCTCAATGTTAAAGCTTTGATGCGGATCACATTTAAGTTTGAATGAACAGCGAACGGTACCAGAAGCCTTGAAACACTGAAAAGGCCCCAAATCAGGAAACTTGAGATTAGGGGATAAACAGCTTTTTTCATTATTTCTGCTTTTGGAATCACATTTTGTTTGCCTGGATTTAGCAAAAGCAGAAACAAAGAAAACCAAACTAATTAACTTGTTTACTCATTCTCAGTGACATTCTGTAGAATGTCATTTAAAATGACTAATTTAAACTTCTGTCGAAATGTAAACTTATGGTTCTTTCAAGGCTTTTTCTCTACCTGTGTCATCACCTCAGTTCCCTAACCATAATTTCACTCTCCATCTGAAATTTAGGTAAACGGCAATTTTTTCAACCAAAACAAAATGTTTTTCCAGACACATTGTTATGTTTCATTCTTATAATTTGAGGTGGATATGGTCACTGACCCACAAGTTATAAACGTAGGAGAAATACGCAAATTGTTACGAGAAGCCAGGAAAATCTCTTTTGAAAGGACCAACTTCAATCAAATGTTCCTATCTAGTGACACCTTGCCCTAAATATCTCCATAAGAAAGGTTTGTGGAGGATTAAAAAGGAGGCATTAGCAGCATTTATTAAATTTGGAAGTGAAATTTAGATGGGATGCCCCTCCTTGAAAGATCGTGAGGAAAAAAAAAGAAAAATATGTGTGTATATTCTCATTTGTAACAATGTTAACAGAAAAATCATAGAAGTGGCAAATTTGGGAAAAGTTGAAAATAGGCAGGATTTCCCCCAATATATTTCTTCCTCTAGAAACCTCTTTCAAGATCAAAGAATCAGGTTTCCATGAGATCCTAAACTCACATGGTTAGCTGCATTCTGTTGGAGAGCTCATGTCATGATCATGCATTAGCTCAAGGGAGGGATTTTAGTACATTGATGTTTAGATTTGTTCAGGAAATTATCTTAGGCTTATGAATCTTCTCATTCTGTCCACAAACTGCAGAATCTTCCCTGTGCTCTTACAGAACTCTCTATTAGCTGCTCAATTTCTTATCTGGTTAAATAAAACATGCATTTTTAAAACAACATTTGGAGTTTTGACACTTTTTATTTGATATCTTCACTTCCTTTTCATTTAGAATTTTAGTCCTAACGAAGGAAGGAATGACATATAGTGATTCAAAGAGCTGGGATAACAGTTTCAAATGCATAGAGGGGTCCTACAGGGAAAAAAAACCATGAACTTGGTAGGTGTAGGACAATGGTGATAAGCAGTGAGCTGCTTGCCCAACTAAAATCTTTCACATTTTATAAATTTAAAATTGCCATTGTTATCTAATAAAATACATCTGGCGAGATTCAGCCAAAGGCCACCTGTTCAGAATTTATGAAGTGCATTTAATTTTCATGAATTAAATAAATTGTGGGAGATAAATTTTGATGCTCTCCATATTTTCAGAAACTAAGTAAATCACTTCTTCCTCACAAATAATATTTATCTATAGATATTTTGGTTCATTAATCTCAAAAAATTTTAAAAAATCCCTCAGTACTATTTTCTGTGTTCCCATTTTTTTGGTTGTTTCTTTGTTCTGGTTTTGTTTCCTTTCCTACCCTCTTCCTTCACACACTGTGAAGCACATTTGAATGACTAGAGTATTTATTATATGCATTTTAATTTTCTGACATTAACTTCTGAAAAAATTAATGTCTAAAATAATACATAGCCAAAAGTACTATGAAAAAATAGAAAAAAGTAAAAAAAAATAGCAGAATCTCGATGATTCCTAGAGGGGGAGATAGGGGCATAAAGTTTGTGGCATTTAAGTAAATACTTGAAGCTGGTGGGAGTGAACCAAGTGAGCATCTAGGAGAAGAGCATTTTAGGCCCAACTAGCCATGCAAAGCCCTAAAGATGAGAATGCCTGCCACATTTTAGAAGCAGCAGCTGGTGTGGCTGGTGTGGCTGGAGCACAAGGGGAAAGGGAAGATTCTACAAATCAGGGCTCTGTAACAATATGCATTTCACTGTGCCTTTAAGCAGAGCCATTTGATATTTGTCCTGTTGGCTTCACATAATTTTACCCTGCCTTCCTATTCATCTAGTATTCCGCTGTCACCCTACCTAATTTCTGTTCTCTTTTACTTACATTTTCCTCTAATATGTATCTTAAATGCAGTGTC
>JAQZBX010043836.1:0-21541 GCA_029593785.1 Cabassous unicinctus | reverse complement strand
TGGATAGGAACAGCCCAAAGAGGAGGTGCTGCAATTCTGTATCTTCTGAGACACCCAGGAGGACAAATTCTAAAATATGTGTTTGATTTTCTGGTTTCATGTAGCTGAGGAAACTGCTAGAAAAGAGACAAGAACAAAGAGAATTTAGCCACAAACAATGACCAGCAAATTTTCCTAAATGCTATGATTTGTAAACACATTAAATTCTTGATTTATTATTATAGATAGATAGATGATAGATAGATAGATAGATAGATAGATAGATAGATAGATAGATAGAAAGATAGATAAATAAGTAGGTAGGTAGGTAGGTAGATCTGTCTAATGCGCTTTATCTGAAAATGTCAGGGAAAACAAATGCTCCTGATTCTCATTGATACTTCTATTGACTAGTCATCCTTGTCCATAATTGGAAATATTTTCTCATGGCAATAATTTCCACAATAAATGCTCTTAGAATTTATTTTATTCAACGAACATTTTAACCAATCATTATGTAACCTGTGATGAAAAAGCTGGGGTGCTGGATATTGGTAATAGCACAATATTCTGAATGTAATTGATATTAACTAAATATACATTTGAAAATAAATAAAATGTGAAATCCTGAGTTGTATATAGGTTACTACAATTAATTGTTTAAAATAATTAATTACTTAATTTGAGGTATTCTGTTTTAACAATATCAAAGACTCAATATTTTTAAGATGCCATTTCTTCCCAACCTGATCAATACATTCAATTCAATCTAGTTCTAAATGCAGCAGGTTATTTTGAGGATATTGACAAACTAATTCTAAAGTTTATATGGAAAGGCAAAAAACCTAGAAAGACAAAAAAATACCAAAGATCAAATTTGTAGGATCGATATTACCTGATACAACTTAGAGAGCCTAAACAATACTGAAGAAAAAGAACAAAGTTTAGTGCCATGTGAATTGATCTCAAGACTACTATAAAAGCTCAATATTCAAACAGAGTTGTATTGTTGAAATAGAAGCATAAACTAATGTTAGAGAACCAAGAAATAGACCCACTCTATTATGGTTAAGTAACCATTTACAAATAAGTTAAGTTTATTCAATTGAGAAAGTGTGTTTTTTTTCAACAAATGGTTCTGAAGCAATGTGATGCACACATGCCGAACAAAAACAGAAATTATTTTATTCAACAAATATTTTTACCAGTTTTTTTGTACACTGTACTGAAAAAGTTGATGCAATGGATATTGATGATGGTAGCAAAACATTTGAATGTAATTATTATTACCAAATTTTATGCAAAAATTAACTCAATATGAATAATGCACTTGAAAGTAAGAAGCAAAGTATAAAACTTTTGGAATAAAACATACAGGAAAATCTAGGGACCAGTGATTTGGCAATGAGTGCTTTGACATAACACTCAAAGCATGATCGAAGAAGAAAATTTATAACTTGGGCTTTACTAAAATATAAGACTTCTGCTCTGTGAAAGACTTCATAAAGGAATGAAAAGAAAATCAACAGACATGGGGAAAGTATTTGCAAGACACATATCTGATAAAGTATTTGTATTAAAATATATAAAGACCTCATAACACCCAACAATAAGAAAGCAAACACTCAATTTAAAATTGGACAAAAGATCTGAACAGAATCCTAACCAAGAAGACATACTGTTGGAAAATAAGCATAAACAAAAAGATGCTCAAAATCATTTGTCTTTAGGATATTGCAAAATTAAAGCTGCAATGATATATCACCACATGCTTATTAGAATAGATAAAAACCTAAACACTGACAATAACAATTGCTGGTGAGGATGTGGAGCAATACATCTCCCATTCATTGTTAGAATAAAAATGGTACATACAGAAGACAATTTAGCAGTTTCTTTTAAAAGTAAAGGAAGTCATAACATACAATCCAGCAATTGTGCTCTTAGGTAGATATGTGACTTGTGTGAAAAGTCCACATAAAACCCATGGGCGAATGTTTCTAGCAGATATATTTATAATCTCCAAAATTTGTAAGGAACCAAGAAGTCATTCAATAGGTGAATAAACACTGTGCTACAAGGGAATAAAACTCAGAAATAAAAAGAAATGTTCCATCCAGCCACAAAAGGATGAATCTCAAATGACTGCTGCTAATTGAAAGAAGTTAATCTAAATATGCTACATATGTATGATATTGACCATATGACCTTCTAGATAAGGCAAAACAACAGAGACTAAATTAATGATCACTAGTTGACAGGGTTTAGGGAGAGGGGAGTGGGTTGAATAGTGAAGCTTAGGTGGATTTTTAGAGCAGTGAAACTATTTGGCGTAATACTGTAATTGTAGACCCATAACATTATGCATTTGTAAAACTGATTGAACTTGACAACACAAAGAGTGAACTTTGATGTATACAAATGAAAAACTCATTTACAAGGTTAATAGAATCCCAGGATGGAATGCAAAACATTTAAGAACTATATAACTGTATTACAATGTATGACATGCCTTCTTTGAAAGGGATGGGGGAAAAGTGGTGAAAGAAGTAATACTGAATGTGATGTGACTCAAGTGATTGAGCACCCACCTCCCACATGAAAGATTCCAGTTTGGTTCCCAGTGCCTCCTGAAAAAATTGAAAACAAACAACAAAGAAAAGAAACAAAAACCCAACTTGGGAAGCTGATGTGGTTCAGTAGTTGAGCTTGGCTTCCCACATACGAGGCTCCGGGTTCAATCTGTGGGCCCCGGTACCTAAAAAAAAAAATTCTCAGACATTGCATTTAGCTGCATTCATTTATGAGCTCTAGAGTTTTCTTGTGGAAGCTTTGGCGTGTTCTTTATAAGGGATCATGGCATCATGGAAAACAGAGAGTTTTATTTCTTCCTTTCTGATTTGGATGGCTTTTATTTAGTTTTATGGCCTAATTTCCTAACTTCCAGTACAACACTGAATTTCCTAACTTCCAGTACAATAGTGAAAGCAGGCATCCTTGTCTTGTTCCAGACCTCAAGGGGATGGCTTTCAGTCTATCAGCACAAAGGATAAGATTACTGGGTTTTTACTTATATGCTGCTTATCATGTTGAGAAGTTATGTCTATTCTTATTTTTCTGAGCATTTTTATCATGAAACTGTGTTGGAATTTATCATTCATATTTTTGCATGAATTTAGATTTTTCCTCTTCATTGTGTCAATGTGGTGATTTACTTCAATTTTCTTATGTTGAACACCCTCGAGTATTGAGATAAATCTCGCTAGGTCATGGATACTTCTTTTAATAGTCTCTTGGATTTGATATGCTAGTTTTTGTTGAGTGAGTTTGGATTTTTAAGGGAAATTCCTCCTTGGTTTTCTTTCCTTATGTCTTTATGTTGCCTTGGTATCACAGTAATTTTAGCCTTATAGAATGAGTTTGGAAGAGATATGCTGACTCCAAGTTGGAAGATTTTAAGGAGTATTATAATCATTTTTTCTTTGAATATTTCATAGATTTCATTATAGAAACTGTCTGATCCTATACTTGTATTTTGGGGGAGATTTTTGATGACTACTTGAATCTCTTTACTTGTTATAGTTTTGCTGAGTTTTTTTTTCTGATAAATTTAGGTAAATTGTGTGTTTCTAGGAATAGGTCCAGTTTCTTCTGGCTTATCCAGATTATTGACAGACAATGGTTCATAGTATTCATTCATAATCCCTTTAATATCAACAATATATAGGAAGGTCCCCAGTTTCATTTTGGATTTTGTAATTTCATTTCTCTCTTTTTTTTTTCCTTTTTCAATCTAATTAAACCTATTTTTTGAACTTTCCCAAGAATCAATTTCATTGGTTCTCTCAATTGATTTTGGATACTCTATTTCAGTTTGATCCACTTAAATCTTTATTATTTCCATCCTTCTACTAGAATTGCATTCAGTTTGCCCTTCTTTTTCTATTTTGCAGAAGACTGTAGATAGGCTATTGATTTGTGATTTTTTTTTAAATATGAGGATTCACACCTATAAACTTCCCTGAATCTTTTAAAATCATCCCTAAACTAGCCTAACAAAAGGAATTAATTTAGCCACAAAATAAAAAATAAAATGGACAGTGAGGGGTAGCAGAGTTCAAATGACAGCTGTAGGTTTGGCAGATGGTCATCACTGTAAAACTTGTAATTCTGTATTAGTGAATAGGTTTCATATGAAAATGAAGTCCAAAATTATCCTAAGTGGAAATTCTGATTAGAGATTCCTGCATAAAAGTGGGATCCTTGGAATTATAGCAGCACTTTAAAGGTTAACAATGTATAAACACCCTAATCAAATATGGGTATCAAGATAAACACTTGCCCTGACACTGGTCCTACATGGTAGAAAGCCCTCTGAATGATGAGCCAGTGTGTAGTTTGAAATCACAGCACCTTTGTGGCCTTAAAAGCTGTAAGTGGAAAATTTAACATTAAATTATTATGGCTATCTAAAAGCAAAATAAAGTCAAATGGAAATCCTCTCTTTCCTCCAAGACCCCCAAGAATTCACGCAAATATGGGTCCAACAAATTAAACAGAACACGGTTTTAAAAATCAACATAGACAATAAGAAAATAAGTTACGATAACTAAGAGCCAGAAAAAAAGCAGACAGTCATAAAAGCCTTTGTTTCAGATTTTGAAATCATTCAGACAATATGAAACAACACATTTTAATGAGTTTTAGAAAATTAAAAATATATATTGCAGTATATAAAATGACATAAACGTATTTCAATAACAAATAAATACAACCTCTAATGCTGAAATGCATAATGATGAAATTTTAAAATTTCCATGTAATGGAACTAGGAGAAATTTAACTGCAATGGAAACCACAGACCCACTCACACTGAAACAGAAACTTAGAAAGTAAATCAAATTTATATCTGTGGACTTTCCTACATCTGACACTTTCTCTTCGTTCCTGTACTTACTGCCAGTAAAGCATCCCCGCCCATGATATTTTCTTCCAACAGTGAAACAGAACTTCTGTGGTTCATTCCAGTGATTTTTTAGTTCCACTCATGGTTTCCTCCTTGGATAATAAATAAATACAGTATATCTTCATTCTGGAAGCTCCAGGAGATGAAACACATATGTAACCACAGTTTGGATGATGTATCCCAGAGCTATGTGGGGGCTTCCAGTTCTTCTGAGAAAGGTGATCTGGAAGTGAATGGAAATGAGAAAGGTAGCACTGGGGAAAGACACTAGGGGATGAAATCCAAAACCTTCTTATCCAATACTGTGACTCTAGCATTTGCTTCTCTTGGAAACTCAGCTCTTGGCACTGAAAGAAGGGAGCGTTGCTCCTATGTGTGACATAAATTCACTTTGACACTGGCTACATTATTATGGTGCATTATAAGAGGTAAGGGCTCTATTATTGCTTTCTACCGTGTCTTAGTTTAAATGATGTTCCCTGGACCTGAAGGTGTTTATTCTCACTTCCCCCACTCTGAGCAGGTAGTCTTCAATTGACACTGTTCAGTTTTCTGAATTTCTCATAGTAGGGTCCAAAAATAATTATTCTATGTATGCATCCTACAATAATTTAACAGAACAGAGCTCACTCAAAATGAGTCTTCTCTGCATATATAACAAACTTTTCATAGTTTACAGGCAGCAGTCATGTCTCCAACTTCTCCAGGAAAAACACCAGTATTTCCCTCCATAACCTGGTGTTTATCCCTCACATAAAGTTTACTGATAGCAGAAAATGTGATTTTTTTTTCTTGGAGACATTTATAGTTTTTTAAGGAAAAATTTTATTTTTCCATCAGAACAAATTTATACACTCAGTTTAGAGTGAATCATTATTGTTCCCACATATTGTAGGGTCCTGGAGAAGAGTAAAATTCTATTGACAAAACCAGGAATACTTTTTTGAGAGAAAAATAAAAGATGCAAAATTGGGAAGTAAGTAAAAATCTAGGTAAGTAGGTATATTCTAGGAGGATATAGCAGAGTTGAAAAGATTTTCATCACTCTCTCACGACATATGCTTTAAAAAATCTTATCATATGAATCAATGCATCAGAAAGGTATTTAGAAAGCCAACAGGGAAGGTTCTTAGGGGATTTTGAAAGAAATACAAATACCCTCTCTCCTTAATTACATTCAAAGTATAAGTTTGACATCCACCATGTAGTCTACACAGTATGGTATGAGGTGGGTATGGTACATGGCTTTTTGCAGCCTTTTCTACCTCTTTCTGACTTGTGATCCTGCCCTCCAGAGAAAGGGAACTTGCAGGTGAGGTGTCTATTTAACCAATACTTAAGGCATGAGCCTCCTACTATCTGATTGTAGGAAGGAGGTATATTTTTGGAGCCAATAATTTTAGGGGAGTTTTCTTGATTATACAGTGTTCATGATGGTAACAGAAGTATAAACTTTCTAAGCTTACCTTTGTTTCAGCTTTTTCCATACATTAGTTGAAACACATAAATCTAGCTTCTTCAATAAGATGAGTATGCATGCTTATTATATTATTTCTCAAAATTCTTTTTTTAAAAATATTTTTATTTTTAAAAAAGCTTTAGATTACATAAATGTTACATAAAAAATATAGGAAATTCCCATATGCCATACCCCCTCACCCTCCCTTACTTTCCCACATCAACACCACCTTTCATTAATGCGGTACATTGTTACAATTGATGAACATATATTGATGCATTGATACTAAATATGGACTATTGTTTAGATTTTAGTTTACACTGTCTTTCACAATTTTATAGTTATGGCAAAACATATAATGGCCTGTATCTGTCATTGGAATGTCATGCAGGATAATTCCAATGTCTCCAAAATGCTCCCATATTACTCCAATTATTCTCTTTCCTTCCTCTCAGAACCTCTGGTGGCCACAGCCTTTATATCAGTGATAAAAGTTCTCCCATTGCTAGAATAAAGGAAGTGTATAATGGAATAATAATAAGTCTACTTTAATTCATTTTTCACTCCCCAAAATGAACAATGGACTAAAGTCAAAATTATTAAAAAGCTTTTATTTGGAAAAAGATTGACTAAAGTCAAAATTATTAAAAAGCTTTTATTTGGAAAGAGATTTCCAAATTAAAAAAAAAAAAAACAAAAAATGACTTTTATTTGGAAAGAGATTTCTGCTTAAAAAGAGGCCATACATATAAACTATTTTGTACAAGAACTGATTGCAAAAGCACACTATTTCAGGATATGAATCTGGGAATTGATATATCAAATTGTTGGGAGTGAATACCAAAGACACTATTTCCACTGGATAAATGTACACAATCATGTATGTATAGCTTGGAAAAAATGATTCAGAATATGTTGTTTGCATTAACCTCTATGGAGAGTGCCTAGGAAAGATTTTGACAAACTGGTTTATGTGATAAACGATTTTGCTGGGAATCATAATTCAAGGAATGCAGAGTGAGGTGAGGCTCTTATTTGTACTAGAGAGACTTTCAAAACAAATGGCAAGCTGAGGATTTTTATTCTCAGATTATGGTGCAATCAAAACACAGAAATTTTATAAGACTGCATGAATCAAATCTCTTTCCATGAAAATTGCAGTTTTAATGTATGTATGACATCAGATTCTGAACCTGTGCATTTATAAATTACAAAATGAAAATGAATTCACAGTTTTCCCAAAGAATGGGAAGTGAATGCAAATATATAACCAATTATTTTCAAAAAAAGTCCAATAACTCTGAAAAATCACTAATTCCACAATGCCACACTGAATTGCCATTTGTAGTGATATCCCAGGAAACAGGTGATGAATGAAGCATTCACCTTAGTCTACCTCACAAAGAACACAGTAGATCTACATAAATACCTCAAATTGTGTACTTTTCCTAGTTTTAATAGTTGAAAAATATATAGTCGGAAATGAGGAAAACACCACATTGTTTTTTATGATATTTAAATGTGAACTATTAATGTAGGAAGCACTGAGAGAAATTTCCTGAAAATGTCCTCAACTATGAAAATAATTTTTAAAGAGAAAACCTTAACTCACTGGAAGAATCACAGAAATTATTGAGACCAACAAAGTTTTAAGAATCAAGGATTGTGTTGTTGGATACAACCTCATTTAATTTTTGATGGGGAATGTGCAGGAAAAAGGAGCATATCAGAGATGTAATGTGGATTATTGTAAACTAGTCAGACAATGTCTCCAGTTCAGGATGTGACCTCTTTCTGGAGCAATGAACAAAAAACCTGATAGCTGGTACACAGCCTTTGCTATGAGAGATTAATTATTTTTCACCAAAATCATATAAATCAAACACTGACTTTCATCTGACAGTGACTGCAGTATACCTTCATCAGTCCAGAACTTGCTATAATTGTATATATACAGAATTACCTGTATTAAATTTTGTACTGCTGAAAATCCTGGCAGCCATTTCTGCTTTCAATACTGTTTCCAGAGAATACAATAAGAGAGACCACATAATGTAAAATAATACAGAAGAAACAGGTGTCCTTGATATACACAAATTAAATAAATAAAATTTTGATATTAGGTAAATAACAAATTAACTTTCTATACACTTATAAAGAATCTAGATTTAGATCTCCCAGTGTTTGACCTCTATCAATCAGGATTACTATTCTAAACTTGAGACAAAGAATCCTTTTATAAAGAGAACGTTTCTCAGGTTTTTTAAAGCCTGCTTTATGTCCTTGTTTCTAAGACTGTAGATAAAGGGGTTCAGCATGGGAGTGTCCACCATGTATATCACTGAGGCTATTGCAATTGCCCTTGAGTTTTGGGTAGCAGCAGAGCTAAAATACACTCCAAGACCTGTACCATAGAACAAGGTCACTACCAAGAGGTGAGATCCACAAGTAGAAAATGTTTTATACTTGCCCTTAGCTGTAGAAATTCTCAAAATGGAGGATACAATCTTAGAATAAGAGAAAAGGATCCCAGTGATTGGAATAAAATCCAGAAGCCCAATTGCAAAATACATCACTAGGTTGTTGAGGAAGGTGTCAGAACAAGCAATTTGGAGTACCTGATTAAGTTCACAGAAAAAGTGGGGGATTTCCAACTCTGTACACAAAGACAATCGCAAAACCATTAAGCATTGTAAAAGGGAGTTCAAAACACTAAATAACCAGGATGCCAGGAGCAGGATGCCACAAAGCTGGGGGTTCATGATGACCATGTAGTTCAGGGGATGACAGATGGCCACAAAGCGGTCATAGGCCATCACAGTCAAGAGGAAGTTGTCTAATTGTCCAAAAAACATGTAAAAAGATATCTGGCTGAGGCAAGTTTCAAAAGTTATGATTTTGCTTTCTGTCTGGATATTCATCAGCATCTTTGGTACAGCGGTAGAGGTGAAACAGATATCTGTAAAAGACAGGTTGGAGAGGAAGAAGTACATGGGTGTGTGGAGGTGGGAGTCCAAGATAATGGCCAAAATTATGAGCAGGTTCCCAAGGAAGGTGACCAGGTACATGGACAGGAACAACCCAAAGAGCACGGGCTGCACTTCTATATCTTCTGAGAGCCCCAGGCGTGCAAATTCTAAAACATATGTTTGGTTTTCTTTTTCCATGTAGATGATGAATTTCCTGGAAGAAATATCAGAGCAATGCAGTTTTAGCCACCAGCAATGATCAGAAAAATAGAATAAATGGTATGATTTGTATTGCAAACACATTAAGTTAATATTTTTATTGATATTATATAGATCTAGTGCCCTTATCTGAAAATGTCAGGGAAATCATATGTTCCTGCTTCTCTTTGATAATTTTGCTGGCTAGAAATCATGTCCATAATAGAAAACACTTTGTCAAGGCAATATTTTCCATTACAAATTCTCTCAAACTTTATTTTAATCAGCGAACATTATGACCAGTCTTTTTGTACCCCGTGACAAAATAGTAAAGGAGAAGAGCAAAGTTATAGGAACTATATTACCCGGTTGCAACACTTACTATAAAAACACAATAATTCCACCAAATCCTACTGATTAAATAGACAAACCCACACAAATGGCATCCACTGATGTTTCACAGAGTACAAGGGCAATTCGATATAGAAAGTATGGTCTTCTCAACAAGTGGAGCTGGAACAATAGGAAGCAATCATGCCAAACAAAAAAGGAACTTAGGCACAGATTGTATTCATTTCACAAAAAATTAAATCAAAATGAATCATACCACTTAAAAGTAAGATGCATTGTAAAAGTGCTAGACTAAAACATGAAGAAAATCTCGGGGCCCGTGGTATGGTAATAAGTTTTTAGTATAGCAACTACCCAAGCATGATCCATGAGAGATTAAAATTGAGGAGTTAGTTTTATTCAAGTGTAAAATATCTGCTCTGTGAATGACATTGATAAGGGGTTGGAAAAATTTTACATATTTGGAAAAATATTTACAAAACACATCTGAAAAATGATTTGTATACAAATGTACAAATTAGTTTTAACACCACAAAATAAAAAAGCAAATGCTGAATTTGAAAATGGGCAAAGGATCTGAACAGAATCCTATCCTAAGAAGATATACACTTCCCAAATAAGCATAAAATAAGAAGCTCAACCTCCCTTGCCTCTAGTTATTATTACCAAGTGCCAATTAGAAAAGCATCTGGAAAAAGACCTTGACCAAAAGGGGGAAATATTAAATACAACTGAGTTTTAATGACTAAGAGATTTCAAAGTGAGTTGGGAGGTCATTCCAAAGGTTAAGCTTATGCACGGCTCAGCAAGATCTCATTGACTGCCATAGTAAACAATGCATCAAGTAGCAGGGATCCTGATAGCTCTAGAGACAACAAAACACTATAAGCATGGCAGAGAATCTCAGGAATTCAGCACCCTCTCAGTGGGCCTTAATTTATGCTCCCCAGTATAAAAGAGCTAGGCTCATTTATAGATTCCCAACATATGGCTCTTCTATCCCTTTATTTGAACCTATAATTAGCACTATGCTTGTTAAATATATGTCCCAGAATCTTAAATCTTTGGTCTGTTCATGTGCAGGTTGAACCATGAATCTAAGCAGAGTTTCCAAACCTACTCTCCAGTTCATTGGATTCACTCAGGGCAACTAACAAGGAGATGATGATAGACAACACCTACTCCAAGGAATAAAGAGTGTCTGCGCTCTTAGATCCCATGGGATCTAAGCTCCCACTCAATTAGAAACAAAGTGGGCATCACAATCCCCAAATCCTCAAGATTTGGGAATGAACAATGGAGTAAAGTAGACTTATTATTCTATTATAGACATTATTGTTCTAACAATGGAAGAAATTTTATCATTGATATGGAGACAGTGGCCACCAGAGATTCTGAGTGGAGGGAGAGGGAAGAATAGGTGTAACACGGGGGCATTTTCAGGACATTGGAATTGCCCTGCATGACATTGCAATGACAAATACAGACCATTATACATTTTGTCATATCCTAAAATTGTGCAGGAGTGACTGCTAATTATAATGTAAACTATAGTCTACATTCAGTAGCAACACTTCAATATGTGTTCATCAATTGTCAAAAATGTACCATGCTAGTGAAAGATGTTGCTAATATGGGAAAGAAAGGGAGGGGGAGGGGTGAAGCATATGGGTACCCACTATATTGTTATGTAACATTTATGTAATCTAAATCTACTTTAAATTTTAAAAATTAAAATAAATCAATAAAAAATAAATAAATAAAAATTTTAAAAACCTCAACTTCACTTGTCGTAAGGGAACTGCAAAATTAAAACCACGATATATCAACACACACTTATTATAATACATAAAAATCTAAACACTAACAATACCAATTGTTGAGTATGTGGAGCGGTACGTCTCTCACTGATAGTGCCAACACAAAATGTTTCAGCCAGAAGACAGTTTAGCAAAAAACATAGTCTTACCATACAATCCAACAATTGTGCTTTTAGGTATATATGCGGCTGATATGAAAACTTGAGTCCCCACAAAGCCCACACATGACTGTTTATAGCAGCTGTTTTTGTGATTTCCAAATCTGAAAGCAAACAAGGTGTTGTTCAATAGATTAAAAGGTAACCTCACTGTGCTGTATCTATACAATGGAACATTACTGAGATAAAAAGATATGTTCCATCAAGCCAAAAAATATATGAATGAATCTTAAATGATTATTCCTAAATAAAAGAAACTAGATTTAAAATGCTGCATATCTTTATATCAATTATATGACCATCTGGTTAAGGGTAAACAAGACAATAGGATGTTCAGTAGTTGCTAGAGGACTGAGGAGAGAGAAGGAAAGTTGAATAGGTGAAACACAGGGGAATTTTTAGAGCAATGAATCTATTCAGTATATTGTGTAACTGTAGGCACATGATATTATACATTTGTTAAAACCCATTGAACTTTCCAACACAAAGAGTTAACATTATGTATGAAAGTGAAAAATCATTTACAAGGTCAAGAGAATCCCATATAGAATGAAAAGGTTGCAAATCTATCTAACTATATAAAAATATATAATTTGCCCAGACAATAAGGGCTGAGGGCAAAGGTGTTGAAAAAGTGATATTGGCTATGAATGGAGCCTGTAAAATGAAGTCAAAAGAAATGATGCATAAGTATAATACTCTAGTAAAGTAGCATTCCACCATGTATGCATTAATAATTCTAATAATTCTATACATGTACACTGGAATCCAGAAATTCATAGACAGATGGCAGATGAGGGAATATTTTTCTCACTGTGAAGTGGGTACTTACAGATAAGCAAGGGGAGGAGGATAGAATGTTCTATGTGATAATAGTTTAAAGTTAGACACAAGAGTATGAACTCAGGTGTAGGTGAACATAAATACAGAGGGTTGTATGCAGACATATTTCTAGACATTAATATGTACAAGCTTAGTATGCACACATACATTTTTTTATACTCCCTGCAGAGAGGGCCTAGAGTCCTCAGTATCAAGTATCACAAATTGTGTTCAGACCTTAGAATTTAACACCGTTCTCCAATAACCATCTTCTTGGAGAAATTGCTGACTCTAGGACAGAAATATGCAAGAAGCACTCGGCACAGCTTGTAGTACCAAAGAGTAAATAGGTACTAAAATAAACCCCTCAGTGATAGAGTTGTAGTAAAGAGGTACAGAACGGAGCTGAAAGAGCTCCCATGGACAAAAATGGAAGAAATTGAACAATAAGAAAACTAGTATTGTATCACAACCCAAAGTATAGAATAAATGTCATGAATCCATCCAGATACAAATGAATTTTTGATTAAGTAAATAAGAAGAGACAAATCTCTCATACAGAAGAATTCAATAATTTATATGGATATCCATCTCTCAAGCCCATGGAGCATAAATCTCACTCCTGAAGACCTTGTCATGACTCTTTCCAAAGGTGATATGAGGAAATTGAGAGAAATGAGGAACTTTATTCTGGGGGGCCTCAAAACATTGTTGATCAAGATAAACAGCAACAATGTTAAGTCATGTTGATAGGTTGCACCCTGGATATGATGTGATGAAATGACACTTTATCTCTGGTGTCTTCCTCCAAAAACCCATAAAACCAGTCTAATCAAGAGAAGATTTGAGAAAATTCTAACAAGGATAGATTACAATATACCTGATCTCCAGTCCTCAAAACTATCCAGGTTATGAAAAACAAGGAAAATCTGAGAAGCTATCACTGTCACAAAAGGACTAAGAATTTATGACAAATAAGTGTAAGATATTTTGGATGGCAGATGTTAAGAACAGGAGAAAGAGGGTGAGAGGTTCTTGGAAACTATCTATAAAATCCCTGTAATTTTTCTGTAAATCTAACCCTGTTCTAATATATTAAGTTTATTTCTTAAGAATTAAAATTATTAGTGACATGCAAAATCCTAGGAACATCGAACTCCAAGATCCAGACACATTTACGTTTCCTCTATAAGAATATGGCATTGCTGTAAGTCTCACATTCTTCTTCCCTTGAATCAGAATAGTGAAACTGATTTCATAGAGTAACTGAAAGAATTAAATAATGACTATAAATTGTCTGACATTGTGCCTGCTATTAATAGCCAATATTTTATACATTATGATTCAACCATACACAGATTCATTCCCCACACCTTCCCCACATCCATTGTGCTATTTCCATTCCTCATTAACAATGTTGGGCTTTGACAACAGCAATACTCACATTGACGCAGAATGAGCTTTCCTCAGGGAAGATTTTTCAAGATCATCCCCTTCTATAAGCCAGAACTGACTCTCCAATAACTCCAAACATAAATATCCCTCTTGAGGGCAAAACAAAAGGATTTCTGTTATATGGCTGCTGCAAACCTAACCAGGCTCATGTTCCCCTTTTCAAGTGTCTGCCCCTCATTGTTCATCAGATATTAAGAACTATTTTTAATACTTCGCCACAGCTTATGGTTATGTTGATCACACATTTGTGCCCCTGTCATCTCTTCTTGGTGTGCTTCTACCTCTTTCTCCTCCTGAAATTACTCCAATTCCTCCTTCAAAGCTCAGTACAATTTAAAGGTCCCTTGTGAAGCCTTCACTAACCTCCACAGAATGAGTCCATACTTTTTGAAACACTTCAAAAGGATTTCATAGTCATCTCAGGATATTGCATATATTCATTTCTATGTCTGTTACCCCATTTGGATGTAATCTCCTTAATATAAGAAACAAAGTCTTACTCATTTCTTTATTCCCAAAATAATATTTAGAGCTCAACATGAAGTAATTGATGACTAAACATTTGTTGAATGACTAAAAGAAAGAATGAATGAATGTGGTGAAACAGATACTTTCAACAATTGTAGAGAAAGAACGTGAAACAAGGAAAAATACTGCTGAGAAAGGGAAGACCCAAGAGTGAGAGGCCAGAGGAGAAAACAGGAAAAAGAATATATTTTAATGCAAATGCTATCTACTTCCAGCCAGGTTTTTTAAGAAGGCAGGACTTTGTATTTTAAGCTTTCTTTATGGTCATAACCTGTTGATGCCCTTAAAGCTGCTACCAATGAAAGGCATCCATGGAGCCGAAATACATTCCCCCAGCACCTGTGAAGAATCTGTAACTCGCCATGAAATTTTCAAGGCAGGGTCTGCATTCACCAATCCAGATCCTTCCAGGAATGATGGTTGAAGTTGGAAGTTCTGCTCCCAGGAAGAAAAGGGAGATGGAACCACTCATGAGGTCTCTAGAAAACAAAATTGTGTTTTCTTTTCACCAGAGATTAATAAAGTAGACTTGATATAGTGAAGGGGAAGCATTTAGGGTTTTTGAGCAATTAGGGATTGCATTCCCATGAGCCACAATAATGAAGTATCCTCTTGTTTCAATACTCTCTGAGATATTAACTTCTCTGGAGATAAGAAAGAAAAGCACAATGCAAACTTGTGACAGTTTTAACCCTTCTATTATCCCTGTAGACACCTACCTCCCAAGAAGAGGTTGCCTCTCTTTAGGTGGGGGCTCTAGTATTGCCAGGTTTCCCATAATGATTTTCCTGTTGAGGATTCTGGAGAAAGATTCTGGATACACTAAAATATATTATGTCTCCAATCTGTCTCCTCTGGATTTGGCTCTCATGAATGGAACCACCCTCTCTCGAGGTTTTCCTCTTGTCTCACTGCTTCTCCTTTCTTCCCCATTGTTAGCAATATCTGTTCAACTCACACAACCATTTGTTTTCTCTGTCATTCGACAAATATTTATTCAGCAATACTGTATGGTAAACACTAAATACTTTCTGAGAATGGAGAGAAGGAGTATAAGGTACTGTGTTCCCTCTCAAACAACTCATAGTCTAAACAAGCAAAGAGAAAAGGATGTAAATAAATATAACACCCTGAGGGGTACTGCAATCCTGGTGAATTTTAATTCCTTATTAATGATGGTTGGATTTTATATTTCTTCCCTTAGGCTCCTGGGACTTTGATTGATATTATATTGAATCTATAGATCACTTTGGGTATCACTGGCATATTTTTTAAACAGTTTTATTCACACACCATACACTCCTTCCATATTGTACAGTCCATGGCTGTCAGTTTAATCACAGAGTTTTGCATTCATCACCACAATGAATTTTAGAATATGTTTATTACTTGTAAAAGAAAAATACCCTACCACTTATAAACTCTATTAATAATACTTAATATTATTGTGATACTTTTGTTACAATTGAAGAAAATATTACAATATTATTGTACATATAGTCAGATTTTTTTAATTTTTATTTTTAAATTAACAGTATGAATCCCAGCAAGCCTACTCCAAGATATATACTTATAAAACTGTCCAATGCTCAGGAAAAAAGAGAAAGTACTTCTTTTTCTGAAAGAAAAACTTCCAGGCAACAATTCTCTTTCCAGTAAAGCTGGCATTCAAAAATGATGGAAAATTCAAAATATTAACAATAAATAGAAATAAAGGAATATGCCAAAAAGAAACCTGCAATTCAAGAAATACTAACCGGAGTTCTGCAGGTTGAAAGGCAAAAAACAGGAGAGAGATAGTTGGAGGAGAGTGTAAGTACAACTAAAAATAAAAAAGAGAAATAAAACAACATATGACATACATAAAACCAAAGAAAATATGGCTAATGTAATAATTCCTTGAGAATCATAACACTGAATGTTAATGGATTAAACTCAACAGTCAAAGACACAGATGGGCAGAATGGATGAGGTAATAGGACCCGTCTATATGCTGTCTACAAGAAATCCACCTTTCCCCCAAGGATTAAAGGAGGTTTAAAGTGAATGGCTGGAAAACAATATTGCAAGCAAACAAAAACCAAAAAAGGGTGGGCGTAGCTATACTAATATAGGATAAAATAGACTTCAAATGCAAAACTATTGTAACAGACAAATACGAACACTGTATATTAGTAAAAGGGGTAATCGTTCAAGAAGAAAGAACAATCATAAACATTTATGCACCTAACCGGTGCATCTCAAAATACATGAGGCAAACATTGGGGGAAAAAAGTGGTCATTAGATAGAACATCTCAACAGAGAATCAGGAAAGAAAGAAAGACTTTTATAATACATTATAGGATCTGGACTAATAGACATATAGAGAACACTACACCCAAATACAGGGGGATATACATTCTCTTTGTGTGCACATGGATCATTCTCCAAGATATGTCACATGTGAGGTCACAGAAAAGTTCTCAATGAACTCAGAACATTGAAATTATACAAAGCAATTGCTTTGAACACAATGGAATGAAGCTGGAAATCAGTAAGGGTCAGAGAACCAGATTATGCACAAGGATAGGGAAGTTAAACAACACACACTAAAACAATCAGTAGGTCAAGGAGGAAATCTCAAAAAAAAAATCAATAACTATCTTGAAACGAATGAAAATGACAATACAACATACCAAAACCTATGGGATGCAGCAAACTACACTGAGAGGGAAATTCATACCCATAAATGCATATATCAAAAAAAAAGAAAGAGCTAAATTTGAAGACCTAACTGCACACTTGGAGGAATTAGAAAAATAACAACAAACCAGCCCCAAAGGAAGAAGAAAGAAAGAAATAACAAATAATAGAGCAAAATTTAATGGAAGTTAGTTTCCATTAGTTTTCCACTGACCCCATAGAAATAAAGAGTATCATAAGAAGACAGTTTGAAAAATTATATGCCAACAGGAAGGATAATTTAGAGGAAATGGGCAAATTTCTAGAAACACATAAGCACTGACAAAAGAAGAAATTAATGAACTCAACAGACCAATCACAAGTAAAGAGATAGAATCAGTTAACAATAGCCTCCCAACTAAGAAGAGCCCAGGACCAGATGGCTTCACAAGTGAATTCTACCAAACATTCTAGAAAGAACTAACACCAATCCTGCTTAAACTCTTCCAAAAATTAGAAGAGAAGTAGTGTTGCAAAACTCCTTCTATAATGCCAATATTACTCTAATAACAAAGCCAAACAAAGACGACACAAGAAAGGAAAATTACAGACCAATCTCTCAAATGAATCTAGATGCTGAAATTCTCAAAAAAAATACTTACTAATTGTATTCAACAACACATCAAATGAATTATACACCACAACCTTGTGGATTTCATCCCAGGTATGCAAGGATGGCTCAACATAAGAAAATCAATCAATGTAATACACCACATAAACAGATCAAAAGAAAAAAATCACATGATCATCTCTATAGACCCAGAAAAGGCATTAGACAAAATACAGCACCCTTCCCTGATAAAAACACTGCAACAGATAAGAATAGAAGGAAATTTTCCGAACATGATAAAAGGTATATATGAAAAACCCAAAGCAAACATAATATACAGTAGTGAAATCTTGGAAGCTTTCCCCCTATGATTGAGAACAAGACAAGGATGCCCACCATGACTGCTCCTATCTAACATTGTCTTAGAAGTACTTGCTTAAACACTGAGGCAAGAAGATGATATAAAAGACATCCAAATTGTTATTAAAGAAGTTAAAATTTCACTACTTGCAGAGGACCTGATCCTATACAAGCCTTGAGAAATCTACAACTAAACTTCTAGAACTTATAAATGAGTTCAGTAAAGTCACAGGTTATTAGATGAACAATCAAAAATCAGTAGAATTTCTGAACACCAATATTGAGCAAGCTGAAGAGGAAATGAAGAAAAATATACCATTTGCAATAGTAACTAAAAGAATAAAGTACATAGGAATAAATTTAACTAAAGATGTAAATGACTTATACAAAGAAAACTACACAACACTGTTAAAGGAAATAAAAGAAAACTTAAATAAATGGAAGAATGTTCCCTGTTTATGGATAGGAAGACTAAACATCATTAAGATGTCTATCCTACCCAAACTAATCTACAAATTTAATGCAATCCCAATAAAAATCAACAGAGCATTTTTTTCCCTGAGTTTTAAAAATACCTATGAAATTTATTTGGAAGGACATGAGGCCCCAAATAGCCAAATACATATTGAAAAAGAAAAATGAAATCAGAAGAATCACACTACCTGACTTTAAAACACAGTACGAAGCTACCATGCTCAAAACTGCATGGTATTGGCACAAGGATAGACCTACTGACCAATGGAAAAGTATTGAAAGTTCTGATATAGATCCTCTCATATACAGTCATCTGATATTCAAAAGGCCTCCAAGCCCTCTCAACTGGGGAAGAATGGCCTCTTCAACAAATGGTGCTTGGAGAAATGGACATCCATATCCAAAAGAATGAGAGAGGAAAAAAATCTCACACTTTATACAAAAATCAACTCAAGATGGATCAAAGAACTAAATATAAGAGGCAAGACCATAAAGACCTTGGAAGATAATGTAGGGAAGACTCTACCCCAAAGGAAATAGAAAGAAGGAAATAACAAAGATTAGAGCAAAGGTAAATGAAATTGAAAATAAGAAAACACTAGAAAAAATAAACAAATCCAAAAGCTGGTTCTTAGAGAAGATTAATAAAATTGACAATACCTTAGCTAGACTAACAAACAAAAAAAGAGAGAAGATGCACATCCATAAAATAAGAATCAAGGAAGGGGATATCACCACTGATGACACAGTAATAAAGAGTGTCATAAGAGGATACTTTGAAAAATTGTATACCAACAAGATGGATAATTT
Organism: Cabassous unicinctus; assembly: GCA_029593785.1. Classification (NCBI taxonomy): domain Eukaryota; kingdom Metazoa; phylum Chordata; class Mammalia; order Cingulata; family Chlamyphoridae; genus Cabassous; species Cabassous unicinctus. Next base: position 1,920 of record JAQZBX010043836.1, on the reverse strand, counting down.
AGAGGCAGTGGACAAATTCCTAGAAACACACAAGCAGCCTACTTTGACAAAAGAAGAAATAGATGAACTCAACAGACCAATCACAAGCAATGAGATAGAATTAGTCATTAAAACTTCCCAATTAAGAAGATTCCAGTACCAGATGGTTTCACAGATGAATTCTATGAAACATTCCAGAAAGAACTAACACCAATCCAAAAAATATAAGTGGAGGGAACATTGCCTAACTCATTCTATGATGCCACCACCACTTAATACCAAAGCCAAACAAAGATGCCACAAGAAAGTAAAGCTATAGACCAATCTCTCTAATGATCCTGAGGCTAAAATTTTCCCTTTAAGATCTGGAACAAGGACAAATATTACATGACCTCACTGATATGAATTAAGCAAACTCAGCATACTCACAGAATTAGAGTATGGAAGGTAAGTTTTCAGGAGACAGAAAGGGAGAAGGTTGTGAGTCAATCCACATATAGGCAGAATCTTGATTAGGTGGAAAGGTGAAGTTGTGTGGTGAATGGGCATGACAGTAGTGTAGTTATGCTATTGGGTTGGGTAGTGCAGATCTGTGAGGGGGTGTAGGTAGGGTGGGTTGGACTGTCCATTGAACTGGGGGAAGGGTTGGGGGAGGGAACAGGTGAATTCTGGGGATTGCGGGTATGTAGTTGAAACCACGTCATGAATGTTCTTTTGGCAAATATGGCAGGGGAGTATTACTGGTTTAGGGTGTTGGATGTGGGTGCCATACAGGACAGGGTGCACCTGGGGCAGGATTCTAGGGAGTGTGTGACTGTTCATCTTGTCATAGTGTGTGGAGTGGGTGTCATAGTGTGTAGAGTGGGTGGAGACCCATATAATGAGCCGGAAGGTATTGAACTACCATCCTGGAGTGTCCTGCAGTGTTCTCAAATAGAGGGACCAGAGTCTCTTGAGAGCATAGGCAGTGCCTATTAGAGGAAGAGAGGCCTGTATATCAAGCCTTCAATGATGTTACAAGTAACTATGAATATTGTTCTTCAAGGAGTGAAGCTTGGCGGTGGCTGTGGTTCCCGAGGGGGGAGGGAGGGAGGAATAGAATAGATGGAATACACAGCATTTTGGGGGCAATGGAATTGTTCTACATAATCTTGCAGTGATGGATACAGGCCATGTTAAATTTCATGCAAATTTATCAAAGTGTATGGTCCAAAATGTAAACCATAATATAAATCATTGACCATGGTTAGTAGCAATGTTTCAATATTTGTACATCAATTGTAACAAATGTACCATCCATATGTATAATGTTTTTAATAGGGGAAAGGGGGAGGATGCTGGGTAGATGGGAATTCCCTGTATTCTGTATGTGACTTTTCTGTAACCTAAATCTTCTTTGAAGACAAAATGAAAAAAAAAATAAGACACTGTGGGAATAAATGGAAAAAAAATGTCACTGTACACACAAGACAAGAGATCTTACAGTGATTAAAGACATGATGTTAAATTTTTTTTTACTTTTTAAATTTTTTAATATATTTTTATTTTTAAAAGATACTGAGATTACATAAATTGTTACTTAAAAAAATATAAGGGATTCCCATATGCCCCACTCCCCAGACCTCCCACTTTTCCCCACATTAAGAACTTCTTTCATTAATGTGGGACATTCATTGCAATTGATGAACACATTTTGGAGTATTGCCACTAAGCATGAACTATAGTTTACATTGTAGTTTAGACTCTGTGCCACTCAATTGTGTGGGCTATGGCAGGATATATAATGGTCTGTATCTGCCATTGCAGTGTCATTCAGGTCAATTACAAGTCCTGAAAATGTCCCCATATTACACTTCTTTTTCCATCTCCCTGACTTCAGCACCTCCAGTGGCCACTGTCTCCAAATCTGTGATATAATTTCTCCCATTACTAGACTAATGA
>JAQZBX010043835.1:0-21541 GCA_029593785.1 Cabassous unicinctus | reverse complement strand
ATCCTGAAGACCTCCAATGTAGAAGAGAGGTGTTCTAGCCATCTGTGCCACCTGGGCTCCTCGTTTTCAGAGCTTTCGGAGCATCTCCTCTTGTCTCTCTCCTTTTATGTCATCATCTTGCTGCACGGCTCCCGGGGCCTGGCGGCTCACCGGCACACATGCGTCTTCTATATATATTTTTTTATTTTACCGGGAGGTCCCGGGGATTGAACCCAGGTCCCTCCATATGGAAGATGGACGCCCAACCGTTTGAGCCACATCTGCCCCCCTCCATTTGCCTTTATTGGACACAAAGCCTTTTTACACTCACTATTAGCATTATCAAAAGTCTACATCAGAATAAGCATTTCTTTAAGATCAGGCTGAGTTACTGTCTTGTTTACTACATCTGTCAGCCTCGCTACAAATTCAACATAGGGTTCAGTATTTCCTTGAACAATTTTTGAAAATGATTGTACAGCCTGTCCAGGGGTGGAGATTCATTGCCAGGCAGCTAGGCAGCACAATTGAACTTGTACAATGGCAATATCATCATTTTGAGCTTGGCAAGGAACCCCAGCCCATTGACCTATTCCTAATATTTGTTCAGCGGTAATAGGCACTGGTGGATTTTGCTGTTGATTTTGTTGTGCTACAATTTTAGCTTCATCAGCCCACCAAGTTTTAAATTGTAAAAATTCTGCTGAATTAAGAACAGCTCGAGCTAACAAATCCCAGTCCCAGGGTATTAATCTGTCTGCTTGTGCCAGTCTTTGCACCAATCCTTGATTAGAAGGAGAATTTACACCATATTGAGTGCATGCTTATTTTAATTCTTTGATAGTTTTAAAAGGAATAGGAGCATGCTCATACTGTACACTTCCTTGGGGACTGTCAGCATCTACTGGGATTTGAGTTACTGTTACTGGAAAAGTAGAAAAACATTGCATAGCCTCTGAATCTCCTTCTCTACTTCCCTGTGCTATACTTTTCATAATTGAAGAGGATGGTGTGGGCACAAAAACAGAAACTTTTGGAGGGACATCAAATGTTGTAAAAAATGGATCAGTAGATACCTTAGGAGGCACAGACGCCGGTTCAAAAGACAATAAACCATCTTTTGGAGCAGACAGCATAACGACTGCTGGAAAAGTTCCATAAACTCCCTTTTTCTTTCCTTCCTTTTTATTAGACATGAGTTTATCTGTTTTTGCCTGTTCATTAACTTTTTCATATATATTTTCATTAAAATCATTAGCTTGTTCTGCTATCGGTCCAGCAATAGCAGTATCCTGTTTAATATCTTCATTTTCATCTGATTGTAATGGTTTAAGAGCAACAGAAATAAGACTACACAAAGAACACACATGAAGTGGAATTATTTTTCCCTTTTGATAAGCCCTTTTTAAAGGTTTCTTCACTAACTTCCATTGTTTCAGGTTTAAAATATACCGCCCTTGTGGCTGAAACCAATAACAATGTTTCTGTAAAAGAGAAAAAACTTCCTCAAAAGCCAAGGATTTAATAGTTACACCGGTGCTTTTTAATAAAATTTTTAACCCTCTAGAGTACTCTTCAAAGTTCAACTGCTGATTACCCATTATCCTGATGATTCCAAGGTTGAAGCTTACCTTTTCTGTTTTCTTTTTCTTTAAAACCATTCTCAGGAGCTCCTTGGTCCACACACTGACTGAAAGAAAAGTTTCATTTTCAGAGCCCCACTTTGGGCACCATATGTTGCCGGTCAGGAACTGGGTCCATGAAAACGGTGCCACGGATGAGAAAGAATAAGACAAAAGAAAAACCTGGGATCAGGGAACTCTCCATCCGAAATGTTGAGAAGACCCCAGCCACACCATAGAGCATGGCTTTTATTTGGTTTTTGACCAATCAAAATACATATGCGCATATCCAAAGGTAATAGATACATGACAGTTTACATTTTCCTAAAACCAGCAAGTCTTGAAGGGTTTACGTTCCTCCATGTAGCAGATGTTGTAAATCTTATCTAACATACAAAATACTCAATAGAAGCTCAGGATGTTTCCCCACCCAGCTACTATAAGATCCTATCTCATTATCTTGAGATTAGGCTCTTAACTCCTACATTCCAGGGTGATCCAAAGTGATCTGCTTACTGTCAGTAGTCATGGCCTTTGATTGAAACTCCATCAGTATAAATCCTAGTTTTCCAAATAGATATCTGGGGATGGAAAAAATTAGGAATTTAGCACAGTTAACTAACTGAAATGATTGATGAGGTTAAAAGCTAATACAGCAAAATCTGTCATAGTTTGAATGTAAGGCAAGTTAACCTTAACACAAAACTCTATCTCAAGTTCATATAAAAAGATGATATCAAAAACATGTTTCACATATATAATCTTTGAAACATCATGAAGTCCAAAACTGATTGGATAGCTCTGCAATTGGATTGCTATAATACAGAAAATACCTGTGAATGGAGGAAAACAACATATATATGAAACTAACATTGGAAAGATTTTAATTGGAGGATATCACTGGAGGATTAGTCTAAATTTCATATGTAAAGGAATGAAATTTATGTATATGGAAAAAATGTTTACAATCTCTCTTATTATTCCCATTGCCGATATCCCACACTCAAAAGAATTCATTTAAATGTAATTATTTTAAAGAAGATTCCTCTCACAGACCCACATGACTCAACATGAATTAATTCACATGATTAAAAAAACATCTTTCAGCAAGTCTTTGCAGAAGTCCTTGGTAACCATTCATCTTGTAATCAACATAAGCTGTTTCACAGTAGAAGTAAACCATGTGAATGCCATCAAACTGATAAAGCCTTTATGGAAAGCTCTGGCCTCAAGCAATACAATGGAATTCACATAAGACAGGAACCCCATTAATGTCATCTAGTGGAAAGGCTTTTGTCAATATTCTTACCTTAAAGGACATGAGATAATTCACAATAAAGAGAAACCCCATGAATGACATCAATGTGAGAAAGCCTTCAGTCGATATTCTTATCTTAGAGAAATGAGAGAACTCACACTGGCAAGAAACACTATGAATATCATGTATGTGGGAAAGCCTTCATTTATTATTCTTCTCTTAAACTACATGAGAGAACACACTCTGGAGAGAAACACCATGAATTCCATAAATGTAGAAAAGCCTTCAATCAATATGTTTATCTTAGAGTACATGAGAGAATTCACACTGGCAAGAAGCACTATGAATGTCATTTATGCAGGAAAGCTTTCAATCAAATTTCTGATGTTAGAAAATATAAGGGAACTCACTCTGGAGAGAAACCCCATTAATGCCATTTATTTGGGAAGGACTTCAATCAATATTCTCACCTTAGAAATCATGAGAGAACTCACACTGGGGGAAAACTCTATGAATGCTATATTTGTGGGAAAGCCTTCCTTCATTCCTCTTCCCTTAAACTACATCAGAGACCTCACACTGGTGAGAAGGCCCATGAATGTCATGTATGTGGGAAAGCATTCAATTATTCTTCCTCCCTTAAACAACATGAGAAAACTCACTCTGGAGAGAAACCCTATAAATGTAATTTATGTGGGAAAACTTTCAGTCAAAATTCTCATCTTCAGCAACATGAAATAACTCACTCTGGAGAGAAACTTCATAAATGTCCACTATGTGGGAAAGCTTTCACTCATAGTTCTTACCTCAGGCAACACAAGAGAATGCATGCTGGACAGACACAATGAGTATCATCTATATGAGAAAACCTTAATTTTTCTAACCTTAGAAAACTTGAGATTACTCCAATTGGAGAGAATCCCTATGAATGACATCAATGTAATCAATATTCAATATTTTGACCTTAGATGAAACAAGGGAACACATAGTATAAAGGTTTTGCATATGAAAGAGACTTCAGCCATAGATTTAACCTTTAAACACCCCAGAGAACACACATATTGAAGAAACTGGAATCAATATGGAAGTTCTTGTCATTCTTACTATATTAGTTAATTTAAGAAAATTCACACTGGTGAGAATCCATATGAATGTCTTCTGTAAATCAAAGACCTAAATAAATGGTTTGAAAGGATAAACCACAATATAAATATAATGAAATTCAAGAGTCCCCATTTACATCTCTGAGAAGAAAACCAAAGAAATTACATCTGAGGAATTCTATATCTGTACTCAATGTGGGATGGCCTTAATTTATAAATTGTCCTTTAAGTAAAATCTGTGAACTCCATGGAGAGAAACACTACATCTTTAAATAATGTGAACTTTCATTCTGTCAAATCCATGCCTTGGTGTACTAAAGTAAACTTATTTTAGAAATAAACACAAAAACAAAAAATGACATGGAAAAGATTTAATAAAGAGGAAGAAACCCCTTTGGAGATTACTAGAAAATTCACAGTGGATGATGTATTTAATAGAAAATCATTGGAAATCATTTATTCAGAGATTGGAGATCTTGTCAGCATCAGTTATTGTATTTCTGAGAGGATTAGATTTTAAGGCATCTGAACAAATGAATGAGTTATGGATATTAGTGGTGGAAATGTTATAGATTTATGTGTAGGAGAATGTGTGAAGTCTGTGATTTGGGAGTTTTCTAAGGTAAATGAATGTTTCTGTGTTTGCCTCTAAGGGGTCAGTGAGGGATATTTCCTAGCAGCAGTGCTTAAATATCTGAAGGACAGATAAGTTTGTTTTCTTTGTAATGTTTTTGTAAACAACACTTCATCAGAGTGACTAGACTCTTTATCAGTGGGTGAGAGGGTCCTGCACACAGTAATTTAATGAGCCAAGATGTCCACATAGTTCCCAATTTTCCCTTGCTAGTGGCCCTGTAGGAAGTATTAGTCTCCCAATGCAAGAAGCATCTTTCTAATAATCACAGAGGCAACAGATTTCAATACCTATAAGACCATAGGCAATGCCATTATGATGGTCCATACTTGGCAATAATGTCCTTGACATTAATTATGGAAAATTGAGATCCAAAACATGCATGTATGAAAACTTTACAGCTAATTTCATACATAATTTTAAAAGACTGCTGAATGCTTTCATAATAAAATTGGGGCCAGTAGAAATATTTATGCTCTTACCACTACACCTCATATTTTATGTAATATTCAAGAAATGAAGTGCTTTACAATAAATAAAGACAAAAAGGATGTCTTCTTTCATTATTTTCATCATATACAGATATGCCAGATGGCATTAGTTTTACTGATCTATAAGTGAACCAGCACTGAACACCTGGTGTCCTCTGAATGCCAATGCAGTGAGAGTATGTCCCTTATTTTATATTGCATCAGGATCAATATTGATTGGTGCCTTTGCCACCTACTTATGCAAACATGTCACTTCTGGGAGCCTTGAAAATCATGGTACTGAATTTGCTCTGTCGTTGGCACTGCCTGGGGAAGTATTCTGATTACAAAGGATCCAGGGGTTTTCTAGTGTCAGTAATACCTGAAAGTTCTTGGTAATCCTTTCCATTTTGACCAAGGCCTGGTACCATATCATAAGTTGCCTTTTGAAGGAGTCATGCTGAGCTGTGTCTGGAAATTTTGTGGTCTAAAAACCCAATGCTGTATATATATGTGTATATATACATATATATACATAAAGACAATTACATCTATATTCATTTACATATGTATTGAATATTTATACTGTATATATATATATATATATATATACACATATATGTACATAAAGACAATTACACCTATATTCATTTATATATATATTGAAAACCATGAATCCACCTAAGACCAGCTACTTGCTTTAAAGGACTCAGTAAAAAATGAATAGTGGGACCCTTAATCTAAAAGAAGGAAGAAAGTTGACATTAATAATACTAAAATACAAAGCTTTTTCCTTTCTCCCACAGCATCTCTACTTTACATGGTATTTTTTGCTTACTACTTAATACCATTCTAAGTAAATAAAAATTATAAATTTAAAATATTAACACACACATACAAACACACACACAAAACCCAATGCTCTGAGGGGATGGTGGGAAGATTGTGATGGACTAACAGGCAGAGCTGAATGTTCTCAAAAAAACATTGGAGAAAGAGTGAAATGATGTCCAAGGGGCCTGCTTTAGGGGTCAGCAGACCAGGACAGTGCTACACAACTCCCAGGAGGGTGAGAGGCAGAGAGATGAAGAGACTTAAACAACAAGTATACCAAGTATTCCAAGAAAAAGAATGGTAAGTGCAAGGATTCACCCACATCTTACTTAAACTTTAACATCTTAATCTATAACCACTCAAGCTTCAATGCCAATGTTTCCTTCAGTTCAATGATCATTTTTGAAAACTTTCCTTATGGGTCTTAAGAAACAAAGATTAATAACACACCATCTATCATTGTGGCCCTTCAAGTACTTTGTCCAGAAATCTTTCCATTTGTTCCAAACTTAGTTATCCTTCCCTTGTAGTTGTAAAGTATTTGTTTATATCTCTATAATATAAATATTTGTTTATATCTTATGAATATAGTTATCCTACTGAACTTGGAGATAGGATTTCCCTCACATGACCAGATTATAAACTTTCAGAGTAATACTACGTTTTATTAAACTTTGCATCCTCAACCTTGTATAATGTCTGACATGAAATCATGCCCAAAGAATATTTTCTTGTTTTTCTGCTTGCTTGTTGTTTTTATTGAATTTAAAATAATAAAAAGTAATACTGATGGCAAAAACAAAACAAAACATCACTGTACTTTCTGTATAACTTAATATAGACATTCCAGGAGGATATCAAGATATGGAATATGCTGGCACCAATATACAAATAGCCAAATACACTCTTGGGCTTCCTATTTGAAGGTGGGTGACTTTAGGGACAATGCCTTGTTGGGGAAACATTGCTGGACTCTGGCTGATAAAGTAACTAAGAAAGTGATCTGCTGGAGAGGGCCTTGTATGTTATTGGAATGCATGACCCAAACAGATTGTTGATGCCCAGTTATCAATACATGTATTCTCTGGGCAGTTGCTTCCTCTAACTGGCCCACAAATATTATGTCATAAATATAATGGAACACTTGAAATCCTCTGGGAAGGGCTAGCATACTCAAATACTGTCCCTCTTATTGGGCACAGTTGGGGAGTTTAAATACTTGTATGGCAGTAGAGTGTATATAACCCATAGGCCTTGCCATTGGAAACCAACTTGACCCTGGTACACTTCTTGAAGTTGGATGGCAACAAAGGCATTCACCAGGTCAACAACACCATACCAAACAACAGTGAAGATCATAACAGCTTCCAAAAGAAACAAAGTCTGGGACTGCAGTTGCCAAGCAGGCGCTTCTGATTTCAAGTACCATAGTCTATAATTAGCCATGATGACCAACAACTTTTTCCTTGGCCACACTAAGATATTATAGACAGAGATCATAGAGCAGAGAACAGCCACAAATAGAAGATTTTTCATGAATTCTGTATTGTCCTTTTCTCAACCAGGAATACGATATTGAGGAGGGAGCCCTGGGGGAGTTTGTCACTACTCCATTCATAATGGCAAGAAATTGGGATGGGAAATGTACAATTTTAGTAACTACTGGGATGTGCAGTGGTGCAGGATGTTTAGGTATAAAAGCTTCATACATTTTAAGCATTTAATTTCCTATTCCTTTTCACCACTCTGTCCTCTGATAGATTTTTACTCTTTGAGTGTGTTAATTACAATTATTTCATATCAGTGAGATGACAAATTTGCATTTTTTGTACTCTGATACATTTTATTTAGATATCCTCTATTTCATATAATTTCAAATATTTTTTAGAGAAATAACCATTAAGACATTTTTCAACCTATGCCATTTATTGAGGTCTTAGCAGTATCTGCACATTGAAGGGCCTTGCCTTCTAGAAACACTCTTGTGATGGCTTCCAAGAAACTACACTTTTGATTTTTCCTTACTTTCTGACACTTTCTTCTCAATTGACATTGAATGTGTCTCACTGTATGCCCAATTTCTAATTATTGCATCCTGAGACCCAGTTCCCTGCATTTTATCTTTTTATCTAGAATTTAATTCTTAATAATATTATAAAGTTGCAAAGAAATGAATACCTGCTTTATTTTAAAACCAATCATAGCCTACTGTTACTGGGTGCCTAAGGGTTGCCATCTGAGTGCCTCCTTGTTGCTCAAATGTGGCTTTTCTCTAAGTCAAACTCAGCATATGAATGCATTACCTGTCCCCCAATGTGAGATATGACTCCCAGGGATGAGCCTCCCGCGCAAAGAGGGATTAATACCAAGTGCCAACTGGAACCATGACTGGAAAAAAACCTTGAATAAAAGGGGGAAAAGGTAAAGACAAATGAGTTCATGTGGCTAAGAGACTTCAAAGAGAGTCGGGAGGTCGGTCATCCCAGACGGAACGCTAACACACACCTCAGTAGGATCTCATAGAACACCAAAGTGGGTATCACCCCACACAGAGGGGCTCCTGACAACTCTGGAGTCACCCAGGTCCTATAAGTGTGGATAGCCTCAGAGATTGATGCCTTTTCAGTGGGCTCTACTTTGGAATCTGTGCTCCTGAGAGTGACAGAGTTGGACTCAAATAAGTCTTCCCTGCACATGGCCCATCAGTCCCTTCTATTCAAACCTATATGTGAGGCTGGAGTTTGTAAGTGTAATTCCAGAGACTGGAGCCTCTGGCCTGCCTATGTGCCAGCTGTGCCTGGAATCTCGGTGGAGCTGCAACTCCTACTATACAGCTCAATAGACTCAACCAAGTCACCTGGTGAGGAGACGATGATGGACAATGGCCATCTCAGGGAATGGAGAGAGCCTGCAGCTGAAGGCAGAATACTCTTATCCACCGTTTCCATGGGATATAAGCCCACTCTCAATTGGAGATGGAGTGGACATCAACAGTCCAGTCCCCTCAGGATTTGGGGAAGAGCTATGGACCAGAGAGGACTTAATGGTATTCTGTTGTAGACATATTGTGATTCAAGCTATGGAAGAAATTATAACAGTAAGGTGGAGCCAGTGGCCACTAGACACTTTCGGGCCAGGGTGGGGAAGGGCAGTTCTAATACAGGGGCTTTTTCAGAACTTGGGGGCTGTCCTGAGTGATGATGTGGCAACAGATATAGGCCATTTTACATCAGCATATACCATGTAGATATGTGTGTGGGAGAGAGTGTGGTCTACGATGTGAACTGTGATCTATGCTTAGTGGCAAAACCCCAGGATGTGTATATTCATTGCAGGTGATGTGCCACACTAAAGAAAGATGTTTGTGTGGGATGTTATGGGAGCTATGGGAGGTGGGGAACATGGGAATCCCTGTAATTTTTGTATAGCATTTATGTAATGTAAGCATCTTTTAAAATATATATGAAAAAAATAACATTTATGTAAGCAAATGGACATATATCCATATATATTTATATATCATTTTATAAATATTGGATTGTATTGTAAAAATTTTGATTTTTACCCACAATTTAAAAAAAAGAATAGAAAAGAAAAAAATAAGTAAAATATTATCAATCAAATATATATCTTCACGTTATATCTATTCTCTGAGCTCTATTGTACATATCTAACTGCTTATTAAACAATGCACACAGATGTATTACAATTTTGCTCAAACCATGGTTTTTTTAATAGTGATATTTTTGTTTTCTTTCTTTATGCTTAAAGAAGTTTTAGATTATAGGAATTTACATAGAAAATATAGGTGATTCCCATAAACCCCACCCATTCCCTTTCCATATTTTCCCCTATTAACAACATCTTTAATTAGTGTGGTATGCTTGTTAAAACTGAACAATTATTGAAACATTGCTGGTAACCATCGTCTATAATTTACATTATGGTTTACACTTTGGATTGTATAATTTTATAGGTTTTGACAAAATGTATAATGGCCTGTATCCATCAATGTCATGCAGAACAATCCCTATGTCCCAAACATGACCCATGTTGCACCTGTTCTTCCCTTCCTTTCACCTCATACCTTCTCCGGGCCACAATCTTTATATCAATGTTACAGTTTCTTCCATTACTAGAATAATATTGTCTACTTTGGGTCATAGTTGCATTCCCCACTTATGTTTGTTCATTCCTCAATCTTGAGGAATTTGGGATGGTGATGCCCACTCTGCTTCTGATTGAAAGGGTGTTTAGATCCATGGGGTACATAGATGGAACACTCTTGCTTGCCATCGTAGGTACTCTCTGTTTTTTTGGGATGGGCATTTTCCCTCATAATCATTTTATTGGTTGTCTTGGATGAGTCTGATGAACTGGAGAGTAAGTGTTGGCTGCAACTCTCCAGAGATTTAGGGCTCACATGGCATAGGAACATCCAGAAGATGTAAGTTTCTGGGACATATATTTAATGGGTATGATGTTAAATATAGATTCATATGGCAGAAGAACGATAAGTAGGGAACTTATAAGTGAGTCTAACACTGTTACACTAGGAAGAAAGGCTAACATATATTACAAGGTAAGGCCCACAAACAGGGTGTCAATTTCCTGTGATTGTCTACCATTCATTCAGTGTCCAGATGTTTCTAGAGCTCTCAGAAACTCCCCTGCTTGAGGCATTGTTTACTGTGGCTGTCAATGAGATCCTCCTGAGACATACATAAGTGTAACCTCTGGAATGACCTCATGACTCACTTTTATATCTCCCAGCAGAAAAATTATTTTTTATTTAATTTTCCCCCTTTTGGCCTTTTTTCCAAATGCATCACTAGTTGGCACTTGATAATAATCCCTCAGTGCCAGGGAAGCCCATCCCTGGGAGTCATGTTCCACACTGGGGGAAAGACATGAGCTTATATGCTGAATTTGGTTTTGACAGAGGCCACATTTGAGTTACAAAGAGTGTTTGAGACTGTAACTCTTAGACAATATATATTACTAGGTTGTTTCAATTTTACAAGAAGAAAGGTTCATAAGTACAAGCATTAAAATCAAGGGTCTGGATATTGGTCTGTTCTTTTTCACTAGCCAGTGCCTATGTACTCTAGAGATTCTTGCCACTCTATTAGAGAATGTAGCAGGACTCCCCAGGATGGGAATTTAATATTTTGTTATTGTGTGCATCTCCACCCACTGAAATAACACTTCATGATCACATGACACATTTATATTCCATAGAGGCATGCCCCAGGTGCAACATTTCCCACACATCTCTCCACCACTAACTCTCTGCACCAGTGATCCTCCCCTGCCTTTGTTATAACTTCTGTAATTTAAAACCTCCCCAAAAACAAAAGCAAAAGAATTATTTCCTTGTGCCTTTCATAACTGTAAGGTCTGTTATATTTTATGTCTGTTTACAATTTCTTCTCTATGTTCCTCCAGTGACTTCTTATTTTATCTCTCTCTATATATATTTTTTCTTCTTATATATGTATAAGTATATAAATATACTTCTTATATTTATATATATATATATATAGTGATAATGCCACATCAGTTTGCAAATATCTGTTTGAGCCTTTGCTTTTCATTATTTGGGATATATACCTAATAGTGGCACTGCAGGTCCTATGTTAATTCTATGCTTAGCTTTCTGAGAGTGACCAAGCCCTCTTCCACAGCATCTGCACCATTTTACATGACCACCAGCAATGAATGAGTATTCCTATTTCTTCAATTCCTCTCCAAAACTTATTATTAATTTTTTTAATAGCAGCCATTATAATTTGTGTGAAGTGGTATCTCATTGTGGTTTTGATTTGCCATTCCCTGATGGCTATTGATGTTGACCCTCTTTTCATGTGCTTTCTCTCCATTTATATATCTCCTTTGAAGAGATATCTTTTCAAGTCTTTTACCCATTTTTAACCATGTTATCTGTCTTTTTGTTGTTAAATTGAAGGTCTTCTTTATCTACTCTGAATATTAATCCATTATTGAATATGTCGTTTCTAAATATTTTCTCCCATTTTGTACATTATTGATCAAGTTTCATGATAAAGTCTTTGTAGCAATAAATGTGCTAATTTTGATGAAGTCCCATTTATCTATGATTTTTTCTTTTGTTGCTTGTACCTTGAGTGTAAAGTCTAAGAAACCATTGCCTAAGACAAAGGCTTAAAGATGCTTCTGTACATTTTCTTCTAAAAGTTTGATAGTTCATGCTCTTATATTAAGGTCTTTGATCCAATTTTATTTGATTTTTGTATATGGTGTGAGTTAGATTTCCATTTTTCCCCATGGTGATCCAATTTTCCCAGCATCATTTATTGAAGAGATAATTCTTCCAATGGAGTGGTGTATTAGTCAGCCAAATAAGTGCTGATGCTAAATACCAGAAATTGATTGGTTTTTTACAAAGGGTATTTATTTGGGGTATAAGCTTACAGTTACTGGGCCATAAAGCATAAGTTTCTTCCCTCATCAAAGTCTGTTGCTATGTGTTGGAACAAGGCAGCTGCCGATGTTTGCCAGGGTTCAGGCTTCTTGGGTTCCTCTCTTCCGGGGGCTCCATTTTTCTCTGGGCTTAGCTCCTCTGTTTCTTCCACAAGGTCAGCTGTAGACTACAAGACTCTCTAGGCTTTGCCTCTCTCCACAAGGCCAGCTGTGAACTCTCAGGCAAATTGCTCATCTCTTTCCCAGGGCCTTCTCTCTTTCCTCACCAGAACTCCAACATCAAAACTGCTCAAACTCTGTTCTTTGCCATACCTTTTATATTTGATTCCCCACCCACCAAGGGGTGGGGCTCAATGTTCTACTGACATGGCCCAGTTAATGCCCTAATCATAACTTAATCATGCCCAGATTAGCAGACCAGTTTTCAAGCATAATTCAATATCTATTTTTGGAATTCATCATTACATCAAACTGCTAAATTGCTACAAGTGGTCTCTTCCTCCTCATGAAAAAAATCAGTAGGCCATAAATGTGAAGGTTGACTTCTGAGACCTCAATTTTAGGCTGTAGTTCTATATATTCATCCTTGTGCTACTATCATGTGGTTTTTATTACTGTGGCTTTGTAATAAGTTTTTAAGATTGACAAATTTGTGTCCTCCAGTTTCATTCTTCTTTTTCTAGATGGTCTTACCTATTTGGGGCCCCTTACCCTTCCCTATAAATTTGATGATTAATTTTCCATTTTTCCAAAGAAGCTTGTTGTACTTTTAATTTCGATTGAATTGAATCTATAAATTGCTTTGGGTAGTACTGACAAATGAATGATATTTTGTCTTCCAACACATGAAAATGAAACATCCTTCCATTTATTTAGGTCTTCTTTAATTTCTTTTACCAATGTCTTGGAGTTTTCTTTGTAAAAGTCCTTACATCTTTGGATAGATTTATTCCTTAACACCTGATTTTTTCATTACTGCTGTGAATGGATTTTTTTTTCATTTCTTCTGATTGTTCATTGCTTTTGTATAGAAGAACTAGTGATTTTTCAGTGTTGAATTTGCTTAATTCATTTCTTAGTACTAGATGCTTTGTTGTGCATTTTTCAGGATTGACTGTATATAAGAGCATATCATGTATGAAAATATGTAGAGTTTTACCTCTTCCTTTCAAATTTTGATGCATTTTATTCCTTTTTCTTTTCTACTTGCTCCAGCAAGGACTTCTAGTTCAATGGTGAATAATAATGGTATATTAGGCAGGGTTCTGTAGGGAAATGACAAATGATATCTGTAAATAGTATGAGATTTTATAAAATTGTCTCACATGTGCCTGGGTATGCACAAGTCTGTCTTCTGCAGGGCAGGCTGCAAACCAGTGGATCCAATGAAGGTCATTGATGAGTTCCCAGGAAATGCTTGCTGACTGAAGTAGAGATGGGAATTCTTCCTCTGAATGCTGAAATCACTTCCCCTTTTAAGGCCTTCAACTGATTAGATGAGACATCACTCATTGCTGATAGCAATCTCCTTAGTTGATTTTAGATGTAACCAGCCATCTATACAATCACCTCACAAAAGATTAAAGTACATGAAATGCCCTTGTATTACAATTAGCCCCATGCTTACTTGATCAAATATCTGGACAGTACATGGCTGAGTTGGAACATCAGCCTAACCATCAAAGTCCATCTTCTGTCAACTTGGCAGCCATACACATGACCTTAAACCATACTTAGTCTCTAAATAAAATAATAAGATAGATACATGTATTTCCACAGATACACAACTGTCATGTGTACAACCAGAAATGAACTAATTCCCTCCAGAATAGGGTGCAACTCCGTGGGTAATATCCACTCTTAAACTTGACATCCTTAAATACTATGACATGACATTAATACAACTTATGTCATATGATAAAGGTAAAGGTTAGTGAAGAAAACAAAGATATCCTTTTTATGTACATATACAAACACTCATAAAACAAAACAAGGAAAATATTCATGACCATTACAGTCCTAGTTACTATAAGTGTTCACATGGTCAAAGTTCATAGTTATCACCACTTTCTTCCACTACCTAGTCTATGTTTCCTTTTCCTCAGCAAGCACCTCACCTGGCAATGATTCTTTGCCTACTGGGGTTACCCAAACTTTCATTTCTGAAGATTCTGGGTAGTCACTCAAGTTTAAATTGACACCAATTTACCTTCAATCACATAGAAACTCTCTGTGCCTATACTGCTCTGTACCAATTTGAAGTGAGTTTGAATTTTTATATTTTTCAGTTGGCCAAAGTAAAGGTTTGATCATTAAATGGAATGTACACAAAAGCTATTTATTGGAGCATGAATGCATACCATGACAAGCTTGTATGAGAGGGGAAGTCCTTTATATCAGGACACTTTTCAAGGCTAACAGTTTGGGGGAGCATCCAGAAGGTAAGAAGGGCAAGGGGAAAACTCCCAAATTCCTGAGAAAAAGGAAAAAATAAAGGGAAAGTGATTAATGCCTGGGTGCTGGCTTCTTGGTCAGAGCTCCTAGGGGCTGAATTTGTGTGGGACTTGCAACTGAGAGCAGATGTTGTTACAGTTTAGCAGGTACAAAAAGGTTAACACTAAATGCCTAAAAATTGCTCATTGGAGCTATTTTTAAAAATAATTGGATGTGTAAGGATTTGAGTTTGTCACCTGCAGGTTTTCCTAATGGATGCAGGCTGCTATGAAAAAGTAAATGTACAGTACCACTATACAGAGGCCATCTCTTTCCTCATTTATATAACACTACTTTATGTTGTTACTTCTTCATAAATCCTGTTCATTGCTTTAGTTTTATAATTATTTGTTTTATGAATTTGCCTTTTAAATTCCACAGAAAACAAAAGGAAGAGTTACAAAGCAAAAATACTGGACTTCATATTTACCTAAGTGACTAATATTACTTGAGTTTTTCATTTCTTCATATGGCTTTAAGTTACAGTATAGTGTCCCTTTATTTCAGCCTGAAGGACTGAAGAACCTCCTCAGCAAGTTTTGAAAAAAGTTTTACAGATACTTTAAAAGGTTAAATATGCATTTGCTCTATGACCCAGCAATTCCATTCCTACCTATTTACCCAGAAGATATAAAAACATATTTATACATGATGATTTGTCCATGAATCTTCATAGCCATGCTTCTCAAACTAGCCCCCAATTTGGGAAAACACCAAAGATCCATCAAATTGTCAGAGGGAAATAAAGTGATATTTGCATATGATGAAATACTACTTACCAATAAAATGAAATAAAATATGGATACCAGTAAGAACAAGGATCAATCTTTAAAAATATACAAACTGAGATTAGTCAGACAGAAAATTTTACATATTATTATTATTTCCCATTTATATAAAATCCTAGAAAAGGCAAAACTACAGCCACAGAAAACATCAAGTACAGACTATGGCATCAGTTGGGAGAAGATTGACTACAAAGAAATTTTGAAGATATTGGGCTCTAAACATGACTGTGATGATGGTTGTATAATTACATACATTTCAAATCAGAACACTTAAAATAGATGGATTTTATGCATGTAACATATACCATATAAATCTGTAAAAATGGTTTCCCCTTTGCTGATACAATTGACTATACTATATATTGACTTTTCCTTTCCCCATTGCCATGGGACCTGGCAATACCATTGCATGGTATATACCCAGAAGTTCTGAGAGCAGTGACACAAATAGATATCTGCACACTGAAGTTCATAGAAGCATTATTTATGATAGCCAAAAATAGAAACAACCCAGGTATCCATCAACTGATGAATGGATAAACAAATTGTGAAATATACACACGATGGAATATTATGCAATGGTAAGAAAAAATGAAGCTGTGAAACATATGACAACATGGATGAATCTGGAGGATATTATGTTGAGTGAAGGAAGCCAGACAAAAAAGGACAAATACTGTATGATTGCCCTATTATGAAGTTCTAGGAATTTTTAAAATTGATTATAAGAGATTTTCAATCATGTCATCTGAAAATTTAGTTTTAGTTTTTCTTTCCAATTATTATACTTTTCTTTTTCTTGTTTCATTCCACTGACTAAATTTGTTAATAAGTTGTTAAATAAGAGTAGATATCCTTGTTCCATATCTTGGGGGGGGGGACTCATTTAGTCTCTCAAGATTAAGCATAATTATAGATGCAGTATCTTTGTAGATACCCTTGGTCAGATTGAGGCTGTTCCCTTGTATTTTGAGTTTGCTGAGAGTTTTTTATTATGAAGAGATGTTCAACTCTGTCATGTGTTTTTCTCCATATCTTAACATCATTGTACAGTTTTTCTTTATTAGTATGTTGATCTAGTTAATTACATTGACTGATTTTCTAATGTTGAACCAGTCTTCTAGTCACAATATAAGCCTCTCCTTGTCAGAATGTGTTATCTATCATTCATCTATCTATCTATCTATGTATCTTACTAAATCAATTTGTTATATATTATGTTGAGGAATTTTGCATCTATGTTCATGAAATATTTTAGTCTGTAATATTATTTAATGCTTTTGTATGTTTCTGATATTAAGGTTGTTGAATGTATGGATATAATGATCATAATATTCTCATGGAATCCTTCAATATCTGTATATCTGGTGTAAAGTTTCCTTATTCATTCTTGATATTGGTGATTCATCTTTTCTACTTTTCCTGGTCAGTCTGGCAAGAGGTTGCATCAATTTTGAAATGAATAGTAATGAAAATGGTTATCCATGTCTTGTTTTCACATTAATGTTAATGGCATTGAAGAAGGAAGGAAGGAGAGAGAATGCCAGATATTACCGTGAATATAACCTAAAATGGAGATTAAATAGTTCAGTTTTAATAGCATCTAAATATAACCTAGACAAGCACAGGCTCAAGAAAATGTTTGAGAAATTTTGCCATGATGACAAAAATTTGTCTACACAATTCTGGATATTATTATGCATTCATCCATTTCCCAAAGGGATTCATACACATTTGTATTTTTACTATTTATATTGATCATGGCTCCTTATCATTTAGAAAATGATATAATCTGGCGAGTCATATGCCAAATGTTTACTTAGTTTATCACCTCCAGAACACACTTTTTTATATTACAGAAAATTAACAGGAAAACATTTGGAAACTGATCTGAAAGTTTTTGACATTTTTTTGGAATGGAAATGTAAACCTAAGACCCAAAGAAGACAATCATGGCAGTACTGCATATTTGAAATGTAATTTTCCCAATTTATCTAGTTTATGTTCTTGATGCATGAAATATTCCATATTTTTCTGCTATAACTGTGTGCCAGGTATGAAACAAGCAGAAAACTCTTTAGCTATGAGCACAAGTCACTTTTTATAAAATGTATTGTGCTCAAAGTTTTATTTACCTTGCTCAGGATAAACAAACAGTGGCAATGCCCAGATTAATCACAAAGTAGGTACTCAATGAAGACTTGACTATTATTAATTGGATTTGTAGGAACAAAAAATGGGCACAGTGGACCTGCAGCAGGAATTTTGGTGAATGTAAATAAATAAGATGCATCACTAATGTTATAAAAGGAAATGTTTCCAAAATCCATATTCAGGAAAACCTCTACTTGGTATAATTGAGCATTCACCTTTAGTGGAGTCAAAGGTGTAATGCTGGCTGAGTAGAGCTCTTTATTTAGTAGACTCATAGTCGAGAAACCACATTCTGAAGACAGTAGAATTTTCTGTTGTTGATGAAAATATCCTCGCCAATTCCCAGGTCCCATTCTTTGCTTTGGCCCAGATCCAGCTCCCAGTAATGGCTGGAGGTGAACTAAGGGGTGACAATCACACAAATTGCTTGGAATCTCTTAACACATTCTTCCTTTCTTCTTGATTCTATTTGAAACACCTACATGTCACACTCCTTAGGTCATCAGAAATGATGAGGTGGCTGTTGACTGTGTCAAAATTGAAGGTCATATTGACTGTGGAAAGAAAAGCAGTTCAGCAAATATTGGGCCACTCTTCATTTATACTAAATGACTCATTTACTTTCACTATTTGAATTCTACTCTTCTTCCCTAAATTGGAATTTTCCTGGGGAAAGTCCTTGGCCTGCCTGATTAGGTTAAATTTTATATACAAAATGAATTGATAAAATTGTTCTAATTCCACTTACAGTGGAAATTCTTTTTGCATTTGTATGTGATTATTTGATTAAATATTTTTCTTCCTTCAATAAACCATGACTGTTTATTGAGATCAAAATTATTACATAAATGATGGAAATCTTGTTAAAATATATATCAAATTGATATAATGAAGGATGGAAAAATAGGTGTACTTATGCAGAATAATATTGACATGTTAAAGTTTGGTTTTTTTTCTTTGCATGAAGACTCCCCATTTATTCTTCTTGACTAGGTAGGTGCCAACATTTCAGGAGTATGTTTTTGAGAATTCTAACAAAATGAGGGGATAATGCTAGTAGTCCTTGGATGAAATGAGTAATTTCTGTGGAAAAAGATAGAAGAAGGGAATCCTTTGGCATGAACAGGAATGTCTTTGTATTCTGGAATCACCTTAGTCCCAGAACTTGCATTGTGTAGTGGAGTGGTGAAACAAATATGAGTGGCTCTGTGGATTGCCAATATCTCCAAGGCTTCCTAATGAACAAGATTGGAGCCCAGAGTTGATTACTTACACAACCATGTGGAATTGCCAATGGGACTCTCTGATATGAGCTCAATGGCCCAATGAACTGTTCCTTCACTCCATTCTATTAGGATTTGGCTCAGTGGATGATGCTGGAAAACATGTGTTCCTCAGAAAGGTGGCATCAAGGACAAAATTGTCTGAGACAAGTGTCACCATCCCAAATGTGAATTTGCATGGAACAAAAAACTTACTCAGATGTTAAAGTAATTCACTTTTCTCACAATTGCTACATATCTAAGCACTATTATCTTCCCACCCAACACAACCACTCCTGATTAGAAGCCATGTACAATCAGATGCTGGGGCTAGAGAGAGCCAGCTTGGACCTTAGAACCAGCCTGGGTTATGGAATCTGCTAGGTCTGCTCTGGCCTCCTGTCTTTAGTACATTATACATACAGATGAGCACAGATAATTCACTTGAACAATAAACCGGTTTCCAAATTGGACAGCAAAATAATTCAGAGATATGCTGTGACATGGAGCCATGTGTTATTTTCTGTGGTACTAGGTCAGTGTGGGAGGCATGGTGAGCACTTAGGGCCTGACTCCACAAGTGGTCCTCATTCTACAAGACTGACCACCACACACAATTTCTCCAGCTTTTTCTTAGAGGTCTGTGCACTTTGATAAACCACTGTGGGTTAGAGTTACCCAGGGGCTTTTTAATTGCCAGATAACTGAATGTATATTCAAGTTTTGACAAGCCTTGGTCTAGGCAGTGCTGCCCAATGGAATAATGAGAGCTACATATGTGACAAAATTTCCTAGTGGCCATATTTTTAAAAAGTAATAAGATACATGTAGAATTGTTTTAATAATCTTTTATTTAACTGAATATATCAAAAAAATATTATTTCCACATGTAGCAGTAGTCACATTTCAAGTGCTCAGTAGCCAGCAGTGGCTCCTGTATTGGTCAGCATAGGTCTAGGTCATGACATAAATTTTTCTTTACTTTCAAATCTATAAGTGGATCTAATCTATACACACAGTTGAGAACAACTGTTGCTTGGGGAGAATGAAAGGTGCCCATATATAATGGAAAGCCTTTTATGGGAAGGAGGGCAGGCTGTATAGATGCCTTACCTTGGAACTGCAGCATTCTTGTTTTAAGAAGAGCTCTCAGGTGGGGCCCTAGATCCTTGGCCATTGAAACCAGCCAGGTTGCAATTGGTCCTGATGTTATTCTTCTGAGACACCACAGGGCAAGAAGGGCACAAGCCCTCTTTTTGGGGCTCCTTCTGCAGATAATTGATGCAGTGGAAGCAGGAGATGTATCCACACATCAAGTACATAGGTTTGTCGAGATAAACCTAATTGCTTCCTAATGTGTTCTGCCATGGCCACTGTCTAGGGGGAATGTACATGATAATAGAGTTTCCATGAGTTTAAAGAAGTAGTCTTTGGGGCTTTTTCATCTTTCTATGCTCAGATAAACTATCATCCCTAGTGCTAGGTAATGAAGATAAATTATAAAAACAAACACAAATGTGCAAGACTCATGGCCATGAACAACTGGTAATAGAAATGCTCCTTGGAATGAAGGACAGGATTCATCATTCAGTGTTTCATTGAAGTGATGGAAGACTCTAGACTGGCTGCCCAGTCTACCCTCTTCAACTGCTGGGGAAAACTCACCCTCTCTGCACCATGGGGCATCAAAACTTTCTCAGAACATCGGGTAGGAACATCCACCCTCTTCAAATGCAGGGGCAAACTCCCCACTCTGTACACATGGGTGGGGCTCCTCTCTTGACCCAAGGAGATGTCTTAAGTCCAGATTTCTGCTTCCATGGTTTTCTTCTTAAAGTTGATTCTCCTTCAATCTCTCCTTTCCATGTCCTCTTTTGTCCAAGCTGACAGTGGTTTTGTTCATACAGCTCTCTCAAAACCTTTTTTGGTTTAGCACACAGGAAGCAGGGGTCCAAGCCTTCAGACAGTAAGACTTTCCACAAATCTTTCCAAGATAACTGCATCTTCAATTCTGACTTACGAGTTCCAAGTTCAGTAAAGTCTTCAAATAGGGCATTTTCATCTGGGAATTTGACTTCCAGAAACTTGGAAGTTCTGGAATCAGTTTCTGTTTTCTTTGTGCCCAAAAGTTCAGTCCTTAGTGTATTTTGCTCATCTAGTATTTTGCTATAAGCTGCAAGGAGAAGCCAAGCCGCATTCTCTGAGTTTAGCTTGGAAAGTTCTTCAGCTAAATGCTCCATTTCACCATTTTCAAATTCTGTCTTCCATATAACACCAGGAGTTATTCTTGCTAAGTTCTCTGCAACTTTAAAACATGGATCACCTTTCCTCCAATGTCCAATAAGAGCTTCATCATTTAATTCTAAGGCATCATAGAAAGTCTCTTTAGCGTCCATATTACTATCAATGGTCTCTTCAAAGTGATCTAGGCCTTTTCCATCAAGCATTTCACAATTCCTCCAAAAAATACCCCTTACCCATT
>JAQZBX010043834.1:0-21556 GCA_029593785.1 Cabassous unicinctus | reverse complement strand
CGATCCGCTCTCTAAGGATAATGTTTCAAAAAGTAAAAGGATGACTCATAAAAATATGAAAGGAACATGAGTAAACAGGAATGCAGATCAGTATCCAGGGCCTAATCGATTGTGTTCCACCAGGCAAACTGATCTCCATTGCTATGGGCACGAATTACAAGCATTACTATCAGCTGTCCATCACAGAGAACTTGCTTCTCGGTCCACTGCTCTTCAGACTCTGCAGCCTTGTACTGTGAGAAGATCTAAAGTGCCAAGAAGCAGCAGGTGGTGCCTAACTGGCGTGATTTTTGTGACCATTCTGGCTACCAGGACTTCATCCTGACTTCACCAACACTTTTTCTAGATTACCTTACTGCCTTTTGCACTTTTCCTTTGCTGTTTGGAGACTACCTCCTGTGCTAAGCATTCATGCTAGTGTGTGTTCACCTATATAAAATTCACCTGTATAAAAGACTGTTAAGAAAGTAATTTTCTTTTTGCTCTGTATCTCCCTAGTGATTGCCTACAGATTTTAAAACTGTATTAGTGCCTGAGACACAAATCTATACAATTGGGAGAGGAGAAATTTAGCATTTATGAATTAGCATTTATGAGCCATTCTTTATGTGCCTGGCAACGTGCAAACTGGTTTCATATATTATCCCATTTAATATTCACATAAATCATCAACAAATGTGCCATTTGAATTTTACAGACAAGGGAAATGAGGCGCAGAGAGATAATATAATTTGCTCATGGCAATATAGCCAGTGAGTGATGTCTCTGAGACTTCCAGCCCCTGGTGTTCTCCCTCTTTACCGAAGCTCATGGTAAAATAAATTGTTGGATCCATCTTCTTCAGGTAACAGATAAGATAAGAACCACACCAATTGGGTCAATTCCCCCGGGGCCAAGGCAGAAATGTGGGCCTAGGTTCAAAGGAGAATGCTACAACATGCTACAACATGCTACAATATGCTACAACATGCTACAATATGCTACAACACGCTACAATATGCCACAACATGCTACAATATGCCACAACATGCTACAGTGTGTGAGGCCGAGTCACAGTGCTTTTAGGCACACAGGCTTTGCTTTCCCCAGACCTGATAGCAAATATCAATCTCCTTGCAGGCAAAGCAGTTACAATTTTTTTTTTTAATTCAGTTTTTCCTTATCTCTAAATTGTAATCACTGTAACCTATCTTGTTGATGTCACAAATAGCACGGAAGATGATGCTTTAGAGTGAAAAGCACAGTGTTTGTCACAGATGAGAGCTCGGTGAAGACTGTTCATTATTTTTGCCCCTACTGCACGGGACAGATGGCATAGGCCAGAGCTGTCCACACGTGTATGAGGTCACGGCATGGGAATTGGTCCCAAGTGGGCTGTCAAAGGGCAGAGGCACATACTTGGATCTACGCCTAGATCTAAATAGAAGTTGGAAAAGGTGGAAGGTGGATGGAAGGCCTAGCAGAGGTTTTAATTGTTCATGACGTAAGCTGGGAAAGGATCGTTGCGGCTTCTTCAGTATATAAAAGAGAGCTAAGAAATGCCTTTGATTGGGTGGCTATGTTTCCTGGTATGACTGAGACGAGCGCTATAAATAAGCAGCACTGCAAAAATGCCGTGGTCAGGGAATGCACTATAGTGAAATGTGACATGTCTGTGACTTGGGAAAGGGTAGTGCTGAGTAAGGGAATGCTGACTACAAGGACCCTGCTGGTTGAGGGCATTTTGTTTTATTTGTTCTTGGAAAAGAGCTCATGAACTTGACAACTGTTTGGGAATAGAGACCCTGGAGACCTTGAGCCAGCCAAGCTTGGCACTGTTTGGATGCGTTAAAACAGTCCTCTGAAATTTGAGTGTTTATGGGCAATTTGTTTCTCACAGACTTGGCTTAAAGTGGGGGAACAACTCACACTTAATCTTCCATTTTATTCAAGATAAATGGAAAGGAATTACTAGACACCTTGCTGAGCTTGTACCAGACTAACAAACAAATGTTATTTAATGGAGGTTGTTGGATGTTATTTAATATTGGACTTTGCAGAATATTCCTTTCATTACACTTGAAATAAATGGATGTTATTATTATATATTTTAAGCCATGCATTGATCAAAATACTTTCAGATACGGTGAAAAAGCTGGACATTAAAATAACATCAGAAAGAATAACAAAAATATCTATAAATACGTCAAACACCATTCTCATCTGTAATCAGCAATGCTTCTAAGAAGAATGTAAGTGGATGCATTTACAAAGCTACTCTTCGAATATAAGGAATATAATGAATAAGTATTAAAACATTAAATTTCCTAGACATTGCAAGTCAAGTTTTTGCTCTCTTTTGACTTTGTAATGCATAAATATCTAGAAACTATAGTAAAGTCTATATATTTTCCAATGTCTACACATAATGAAAGATGGGATGAACTTTCAGTGGTGGTTGTAAAAATGTTACCCATTTAAAAATAAAGCTAAATGGTTTTTCTTTTCCCAATCATGTTATAAATTAGCTAATAATTATTGAGCCATTATTAAAGGCCAGGTGGTGTTGTAACTCTATAAAGTAGATATTATTATTGCATTCCCCTTTTAAGAAAAAGAAACCTGAGGCACAGAGGAGTTAAGTGACTTGCTCAAGGTCACACAGCAGGTAAATGTTCTGGTAGTGTCTTTTCTAGAGTTGACCTCAGGAGCCACTACGCTCTGCTGCTTCCGAGCACTGCATCTGCACTCATTTAACACATCTCAGGAACTGACAGCAATACTCACTTTCATTGAAAGCAACCTTGATCAGCTTCCCATGCAATTCTTACCTCAAGTTCTTGTCTTCTAGTTTGCGGGCTACTAACCTCTATTTTTGTTTCTATTTTGCAGCACTGTGCCAAAGAGGAGATAGTCTGATTCATGGCTTGTATGTGTATATGTTGTAATTATGTTTGTATGTTGAGTCCTTTTGAATAATCTTCTGAAACCCATTGTTTTCTTTTAAGAAACCTATCCAATACAGTTTCCATATTAATGTTCTGTTTAAATGTGTACTGTTTTCACTTTTGTTAGGCAGTCATTTGCATTATATATTATCATTTCTAATTTAGTCAATTAGATGTTTATATATAATGCATTTTTGAAGGGACACCCAGAATATCCACAATAAATTTGAATGAAAAAAATATGATATAAATAATAATGTTTTTCTATTATAATGTGTGTTTCTAAACCACTGATTAGAAAATTTTACATTGCCTTTCACAGTACCATTTCCAGCTCCTTTGTGTATTTATGCAGAAATGTTCGTTTTTCTTTGTGTTTGTATGTTTGTTTAAAAACCAAATTTTCTTTAGTGTTCTGAAACTATGGACAACAGTAAGTGAATTGTTTAATCAAGATCCACTTCAATGATCAACTATAATAATTTGTTCTAATTGAGCTTGTGTTGGTTCATTACAGTGTCAAGTCTGTAGAAAAAGAAAATGTCACCAATGTGTGAGTGGCATTTCCCCATAGGGAATTGGTTTATTTCAGTCACAAGGCTCTTGTCTTCTGATTAATACTTGATAATATTCAACAATAGAACCACAGATAGTACTTAGAAGAATGAATTTATTAGCAGCTATTCTTATATATTAGATCTTATATACCACTTAACAATCTATCAAAAATCATACATTTAAACTTTCCCCAGAATTTCTTTAACTTCTATGAATATATTCAGAAAAGTGACTGTAAAAACTGGCTTTCTGTGTACTACTCCTCAGAGCATTCTGCTTCTAAATTCTTCATATTTTCAGAGCAGGAATGCTAATTTTTTCATACTAAGAGATTTCTGTCAAATATGGGTATG
This sequence comes from Cabassous unicinctus, assembly GCA_029593785.1. NCBI lineage: Eukaryota > Metazoa > Chordata > Mammalia > Cingulata > Chlamyphoridae > Cabassous > Cabassous unicinctus. The sequence goes on along the minus strand of JAQZBX010043834.1, from coordinate 17,718 downwards.
AAGAATGTTTTCACTGAAAGGTAAACCAGACTGCCTAGGATAGAACCCATTCTCAAGGATTCCTTATTCTCTCAGAAGTTATAATGAGCATACAGTCTTTGGCTTGAACAAGTATTAAAATATTTTATACAATCTTAGATGACATCAATTGTAAGATGAAGCATTATTTTATGTAGCACTAAGAAAGAATAAGTGCTGTTGATTAAAGTGTAACTCATATGGACTTGAGTGATGTTAAAAGGTAAAAATATGTGCATCTTGGAATTGATGCAATATAGCAGTATTTCCCAGTTCATGGAACTATTTAGACAAAAATTATTTCATAGGCTGGTGACTGTGAATATTATAGTAAGTGTTATAATAAAGTATAACTCTAGAAGGACAACTCATTTAACTTCTAGTTTCTATTTAATTTGATTTTTACATAAAGCTAGCTTCATTTTCTTTCTCTCTTCTCCCTGTATCCTCTCTTCTTTTGCCTTCCACTGAAATGAATGCATCATTTAACACAAGTTTAATTGCCAGTGGGGCAGTTGGTACAATGAGACAGTGCTGCTTCTTCATCAGCAATATCTTTTAGTCTTACATTATGAAAGGAAATAAAATTTATTTTAACTAATTATTATTTAAAAAGAGTTGTTGGAACAATAAGTTATCATTTTTTTTTTTTTAGTTTGTTAATTGTGTGAATTTGACTGGCTTCTATTTCTTATATTTCTAGTAATAAGAGCATGTAAATTAGAAGATAGAGAAAGCAACACTTTAATGTTTTCAAGGAAAGAAGTTTTATGTGAGACTCTGATAATAAGTTTTATTCTATCCGCCAGAGCTTAGGAAAACTTTGGATTGGCAACTCTGGACAGCAGCACATTCGGCAAGTCTGGCTGGTGGTGTTTTTGGCATTACCACAGTGTTGCCATCTTCCTGGCATTTCAGCAACACTGATGATACTTGCCTTTAAATTGTGCCCAGAGACTTTCTGGTGAGATGAGAAGGCAGGGATTAGCAGAGAATAGGTGCATTCCAAATGCTGGCTTTTTTTTTTTTAATTTTAAAAAAGGATACACTGTAATTCTTCTTATATGATGATGTTTATCTACAGATGCGTTTTTAAATTACTTGCAATGTCAGAAGATTAGAAATTACCATAAAGACAATCCTCTTCCTTTATTTACTTATTTTTGATAAGCTATCAGGAAAAATCTTTTTTTCCTTCCTTCTTGCCTCCTGTGTTGCCCCTCACCTGTCCCTGTAAAGCTTAAGACATAAAACCAAATTCCAAAAGAAAGCTTCTCTCACATCATTGTGTGTGTGTGTGTGTGTGTGTGTGTGTGTGTGTGTGAGTGCATTCTAGACCTGCGGTGCCCACTTACGGCTTTAGCCTGCCTGAGCTTGTAGGAGGTGCAGCAAGACCTGTCTTTGCCCTTGGACAGCAATTGCTTGCCTCCTCTCCCCACATCTCCTCCCACGGGACACAATAAACACACAACAATATCAACAGCAAATGTGAATTAAATTTTGTTTTGCAAATTTGGGGGCCCAAGCTTGTTGAAAATTCTTGAAAGGGTTTAAAAGTGTTATTTAGCCAAAGTTGGGAGAGACAATTTACTGTCTTCACTAACATTGTAAATCTTATAATATGCAAAGTCACTCTTGCAGACGGAGCACCATAATAATAATGAATACTTTCTTGGTGCTCTCTATGTGCCAGATCTTCTCAGCACTGACTATATATATATATTAACATACAGAATCCGTATGACAACCCAAATAAGTTGAACTAGTCTATCCCCACATTACAGAGAAAGGAAAATGAGACACTTGTAGGTTAAATAACTTGCCCAAGATTACACAGCCAGTAAGTGGTGGAGTTGGAATTCAAACCCAGGACACAAACTGGGTGTTCTCCTTTATGCCAGACAATTAAATTGTAATTATTGGAGAGTTCTTAGAATTTCCTTCAAGAAAAGTAATTTAAATGAGCCTACCTATGACCATTTTCCTGTCTAGAAGAATTATGAGTAAAGAAGACCAACCACTGTTAACTAATAGCAAGTGACATCCACATTTGTTCATTTTGGTCAAAAATGAACATGAGAAATCACAAATATATGTTGCTAATGAATGTGCAAAATTTAGAAATAATTTGAAATTTAATAGGTTAGTTTTTTTTTTCATCTGATTTAAATGACTAGGAAAATATCATCTCAATTAGATAATTGTCGCAATGATTTAAATTTGTCCCATATATTTGGAGAAGACTAGGTCTCCCCAATGCCTACTGAGAAAACAGTTCATTAAAAAGCAGAGGTTAGGAATGTACTTCTTCAGTCAACCCTCAAGTCACCCATGTAGAATTTTACTAATGCTGAAGCTACCCCTTGTCCCTACTGAAGGTCCAATGCCCTGTACAAGGCTGATTTGCACTTGTCAGCCTTAGGTGTTGGCAAGGCTCCTTAAACTATATCCCTGGTAGAGAGATGAGAATGTTTATGCAGTATTAAAAAAGTTAGAAATATTATAAAATAATATAAGATCATTTGTTAAACTTCTTTGTTTTCTTATATTTAAAGGAGAATTTTTGACACAATATTCTTATGTAATTAATAATTATTTTTTTAATCAAAACTAACATACTACCAGATATGAAACTCTATAATCTTAAAATGGATTAGAATTATGAATAATGTTTTTCTGGTTGGTGACCCACATCTATTTCCCAAAGAACCACTTATCCTCCCACAGATGACATTGAATGCATCTCTATAAACCCTTAAGAAAGAGAGTATATTTGCTTCTTAATGTTATAACCAATAATAATCCCACTGCTTTTGAAAAGTTAGGAGAAAAGCTTATACATTTTTCAGCCTGTTATAAATTTTATTCTCTCAGAATTTTTACTAAATTATTTCTTAGGTTGGCCTTGAAACTGTGGGATAGTTCCAGGGCAGGATATAGACAAAGTATTCTGATGGTTGACAAAGTATAAGCTCCTGCAAGCATTTTATTATTGGCTCTGAAATAAAGACAGAGAGAAGTAGAAGTTTGCAAGAAAGGTAAACATGAAAGGAAACATGGAATGCTTTCTGGTAGTAACATAATTTTCCTAGTTCTTTTAAGTCCACTTTAGAATCTCAGATCCTCCAATGAAATATGGAGATACCCAGAGAACATTGCCTCATTTCATTCGTATGCCCCCCGCTCTTCGGGTAACCATGGAAACAGGTCATAGGTAGACGCATGGAGTGCAGGCTTGCAATTTGTGGCCACAAATAACTGCCTTTGTGGTCACCGAGCCGAGGGTTAGGAAGGGAGGGGATGGGCCTTTCAGGTTCAAGACCTGAGGGAGCTAACCTGGATAGACCCACCCAGGCAGTCTGTGCATCACACACCAGGGACATTCATTTCCAAGCTGACAGGTGACCGAGGAAGGAGCCTTACCCGGGCCTTCTGCTCCATTTCTAGCATTAATCTTTCATGTTGCTCAGCTATGGCCAGTGTCGCAGAATGGACCTTCTGATAGATCATTTCTCCTTCCCTTGTCTGAAAAGTGAATAGTCCTTCTCCTGTGTCACACATTCTGTGAGAATAGAGATAGGGAAAGAGATGGGTCTTCATCTGTTCAACTGGGAGACAGTTTTCCATGTACAAGATGCCCTTGCCCTTGTGTTACCCAAACAATGCATTTTAAATGGTAGATGAGGCTGGAACTCAGGGCAGAAAATCCATTATATTTAGATTTTTTAAAGATGAAGAGTTCCCAAGAGTGTACAGGGATAGGTAAAAGTGATTTAGGTTATTATGGTGCATGTCTTTCCACTATTTAAATACAAGCAAATAATTGTTTTCTTTAAAGATTTTCACGTTTGTGATATAAAAGCAGTGTCACCTCTGATTTGATAGCTCTTGAAACTTAAAGAACTTAAAACAATAATCTAACTTTACACTCATTTCAGTGGGAACCAAAGAGAAGAGCTATACAGCTTGTAGCTGATGGATTTGCGTATACAGGCTGATGCTTTTATTTAAACCAAATAGCCCTTAAGTAAATTTTGGTCTATACTTGGGAACAACATGGCATGTAGGAGACTCTTTTTGGATATGAGGATATGTATTTTGAATTTTGGCCCTACCACTTACCAGCACTGTCACTTGGGGCAAGTTGTTCAACTCGCCTGACCCTCCTTCCCTCATCTCGAAAATAAGAATAATAACGGTACTTGTCCCTTAAGATGCTAATGAAGGTTAAAAGAGTTGATTCACAAAATATTTACAGTGTTGCGAAGCACCTATTAAGTGCTAAAAAATTCACTATTACTATATACACTAGAGTGCAAATTTGGAACTCACCTAAATATCCACCATAGAGAAATGGTTGGATTAATCAGCAATTTCAACTGATGGGCTATTATGCAGCTATTAATATGTCATTTAAGAGAGCATATAATAACATTAAGAAATCTTAATATGTAAATCAAGAAGAAAAAGTCAGAAAACAAATTTTTTCCCAATTATATAATTATAATTATCTTCTTAAAACATAATTTTTTATTGGAACAAAACCACTGGCAAGTCATTAGTCCATAGGATTATAGGTCAACTTTATTAAGACACATTAAGTCTAAAATGAAAAATAAAATGGTCTAAATTAATATTTTAAGCCAGTTTTAAAAAATATCAATATGATGTAATATGCAGGTATTGGATAGTAACAATTTCTGTGTTGTGTAGGTTTTCATGTTATAACATCAAAAGATTTGCACAAAATGTTCATGAGGCCAAACTATTTCTTCAAGCACCAGAAAGATTTTGGATTCTTCTCTATGCTTCTCCAAGGAGCTTTCAGCAGAAAAGAAATGTCTCAAGAGAATTCAGACATTACAGAGACTGCAGCTGAGATCCCTTAGGGCCCTATAGAGCCAGCACTTAGCTCCCGTGAAAGAGATCTCAATAAAATTCACACAGCGTGAAATGGAAAGTCTGGGGGGGAAATGAAGAGTTTTCACAAAGTGAAACAAATGAGCGCTCTCTGTTGATTCAGAGAGGTGAAGAAATCCAGCCACAGCAGCGGAAAAAAACCATACATAAGTGAGTGCGTTTTGAGATTGAGGTTTGTTCATTGTCATCTGAAAAGCACTGCTTATTAGCCTTTGGAGCTGAGATGACAAAGATGCAAGCTGTTATTCCATAGTCAGTCACTGAGATGCACAGGCCTCATGCTTGTCCGTTTCTGGGACTTGACTCTGCCTAGTGGAGTAATCTGAAAGCTTGCTGGGGGCTTTTTATTTTCAGTCTCAGAAATAAAAAATACAGTAAACTTTGGCCTTTGGTCAAGAAACAAAGAATTTTAAAAAATGTTCTCATAAAAAGAAAAATTTTAGGTGCAAATTGCTCTTTCTACAATATCCGTACCAATGCACTAAAGAGAAGCCAAAAGTCAAAATTTTCCAATAAAATTAACTCACATTTATGACTTTTGTCAGTAATGTTGGAAAAAACAGCTATAGGCTCCCCTGCTTATTGTTCTTTTGGGGCTGTTAGGGCTCAGACATGGAGACAGTTTTGTGGGCATAAGCCAGTACTAAAGAAGATGATCTTTCCCCTTATCATCTTTATAGTTTGAGAAGCGCTGGTCTGTAGAACTCTTTCTGAAGGCACGTAGGCTACCATTTCATTAAAGCAGGGTGGGAGATGACACAGGGCAAACACTGAAGACAAATTAGAATCCATATCTGTGCAACTAATTTAAGATTGTGACATAGGAAACTGAAGTTTAGAAAGGATGAAACACAACAAAAATAATCTTTTCCAAAACTTGGGAAGAGTGGAAGCAGAGGTGCTAGTTTACTTGAAGAGTGTTTTTGTATGCTTGAGGCCTTGGGCCATGCTCTACCAGAGAAGCTTATAACAATGTGATGGTGAATGCCTGTTTTTGCCCTGGAAAGCGGGGAAGGGGTAGAGTCTGAGTAGCCAAGTGCCCTGGCTGCATGCCTATGTGATGGACCCCCAGTAAACACCAACGGGTGGATGAGCTTCCCTGGTGGGCATGGCAGGTGCTGTCACACATAGATGGGGGAGAATGAAGCATATCTCATGGGACTCCACTGGGAAGGGGCGCCTGAACCTTGTGCCTGGTTTCTCCTGGACTTTGCCCTATATCTTTAAATCTGTATCCTTTCACTTAATAAACTGTAACCATGAGTGTAGCTTTCCTGAGTCCTGTGTGACATTCTAGTGAATCACCAAGCCTGAGGTGGTCTTTAGGACCCTCCAACACACACAGCCAGCACATGGTAGGTGGCCAATATATTTTAATACAATAAGAATATAAGCTAGTCTTTCCCGGTAATGACTGTTTTTCAAATTCCATATCTCCAGGGATCTAAACAAAGTATCCTCTTTCTTTATCCTAACCTCACCAATCACAGAAGTGCACAGAATGCCAGCACTGTCAGTCTTGTCATTGTTGTATCCTAACAAATAAGCAATAAGTAACTTTCATATGAATAGATGCATCCTTATAAATAAGAAATTTACTCATTGAGCCTGAGTACCTGGCCAGGCAATTGGTCACTGCCTCCCATCTTACAGAAAACAGAGTCCTATGGAGGTTCAGGGATTTGCTCAAGGTCATTAAAATGTAAGCAACTGAGCTGGGATTTGAATTTAGGTGCTGTAATTCTGTAAGGTAAACTCATTATTACTAAACCAGATGCACTCACTCAGGATGAAAAGCAGAAAAAGTTGTATAACTCTGACTATGAGATTTTTTTAAATTTTGCAGTGGAAAGAAAACACTGGACAGGGTTTGGGATGAAAAATATCAAAGCCTCTCTCCCTCCTTCCTGCTGTTCCCTTTCTGTGAAATCAAGTTTGCAGGACACACTCTGCAATGAATGGCACATTAAAGTAAACCAATCAGCCAACAAAACTCCTGAGCTAGAATCAAACCCTCCTGGCACCACCAACTTCATGTCACGTCCTTTGTGTTGGGGGAAGGCACAGGAGAATCTTGGCATTTGCCTCAAACTTTGATTGCATATGGCGGCTCTTCTTGGCTGATTTCACTGTGTGTGGCCTGAAGGCAGGAGAACCCTCACTTAAAAGAAAATCTGTTTTTGTTTTTTCTGTTTGTTTGTTTTTGTTTTTGCACAGGCTTTGCTACAAATTAGCTGTGTGAAATAACATTTTGATCCTGTATAAAATAAAGCTTTTCAATGAAGGAATTGCTCAAGATCATCTCTAAAGTATGAATTAGTTCCAAAATTCTAAAATGCCTTCACTTATGTACTCGATGATAGCAGAAACACCATCATATTGATGAAACTCTCTCCGTCTTTGTACACATTTACATGGTTTTCACTTTATTCTATTCTATTCTATTTACTTTTCCTTACTTTCAAATTTTCTCTTTTTCTTTTTCCAACTCAATGAAAAGGCCAATTTGTTCTCCCTGAAATAGTCTGAAGTTTTGGTTTTAGTAACTGTTTGAATAAACAGACATACAATGCTCTTCTGTTTACCTTAATTTATGCCTCAAAAATTCAGAATTGAGAAACCTATCATGTGAAAATGTAAAGGTAAGTCATAAGACTTTAACTGCTATTTAATTACCTGTATACACTGTCAAAATGACTACTGTTTTCATTATTACTATACTGCTACCATTACATGTTTATGAGGGTTCGTGGGGAAATATTTAAAAAGTTTTACAGCTAATTACATATTCATCCTGCATACATATCTCACAGCGGCTTTATTGTAAAAATATTGGCTACTCCTTGAGATTTAGGAGTTTTTAACATCCTTAACTCCCAGTGTCAATCACAAAAGCACCCATAGCACCCCATAAATGTTTGCTGACCTGAAGACTTAAGAAGTTATCAATGTGATGGCTACCTGATGGGTCATGGTTTATAGTCCCTGATAGGGAAAAAGGCAAAACAAAATAGCAAGAGAAAAACAAGGCTTGAAGCTTGAGATCATGATGCTTAGTGTAGTCTCCTGAAAAGAGTAGATAAAATAGTCAAGAAGAAAACAGAGAACTGACGTGTTCTTAGAGGTCCAGATTATGTTCACTTGTTGCCTTTTAAAATCATCTGAAGGAGGCTGTGTACATATCAGATGAAACAGCTGCCGATATATACCCAAACCAATTTTTCTGGGGAAGAACTAATAACAAAGCGAGTGAAACCAAAACTTGAATTCTGCCATTCAGAAATGATACTTCCCTTTTAAAGCGAGTTTGCCAGGTTATGGTTAGGGAATTTTTACAGAGTTTAACAGGTGAGTTTTTCATATTTAGTCACAGAATTAGACAAGATGATTATACTTTTCTTCACTGTTTTGAGAAGAACCTAAAAACATGGTCATTATATTCCCTCAGAGCAAAAGAGCTTGTGATCAGAGTTTAAAATTATGTTTTTACTTTCTTTTACTCTAACCATAGCTAATTAAGGTAATTTTTAATTGACATGAATGATAGTTTCAGTGCCTCAACAGATTTTATAAGAAAGCATTTAAATTATAGCCAAAATTTAAAAGACATTTAATAGTATACAAGATTTTACATAGATTATATCTTGCTTTTTCTTCTTAGGGTACATTTATTCATTCATCAACATTTTTTAATACCAACCATGTGTTGCGTATTGTATTAGATTTTGGATTTTCATTTATGACCATACTACTTTTTACAATGCAAGGTACAATATTTCTAAATCCATATTCTAAAAAGAAATATATAAGTAAACATTGCTTCATGAATTGCATTTGCTTTCATTATATGTATTTATCTTTTTAATTTAAGTATTCATTAAGTGAGTAGAGATTATATGAAATATATAATAATATATTGTGGAGTGTAAGGACTACTGAATTGGGTATCCTTATTGAGTTGAAATTTTCTCTAAATTTTTAGTTGATAGATCACTGATACAGGTACAGTAAAATTTTTAGTCTTTTATTCCTTTTTACAAGTAAATTGGCACAACAGAAATCATTCTAAGATACTAAGAGTAAATGCTGACTTGATAGTATAAAAGATGTGGGTATATGACAAAGCTATAGCATTTTAATCGGCTTTAAAACAGAAATTAAAATTTATTGCCATGGTGAAAAAAATGAATCTACTTAACTTTTTAAAATTAAAGGAATTTCAAATGCAATTACCTACATTTCTTATAATTTCAAAAGTCATTATTCGAGGCTAGTAAATTTTAAACCTTAACTTTTAAAATTCATTTAACAGTATATTCTTTTAGAATATATGAATTGAAAAAGTTGGTAAACAGATCACTTGAATCACGTTCAAAATATTAGATATAGAATTAATATTTCCCCATCATAAGTAAAAATATCAATTATTTTATCCTATCCTTTGATACCTTTGGCCTTCTTAGATATAAGGTTCTAGCACTCATTACAGCTCATACTGATATATCTTAGTTTAATTTGACCAATAATTTCTGTCTTTCTCTTGGTGAATCAGGTGTAAATGTGTATTATAGTACTTCTAACATTGCATCACCATTAACTCACATGCCTTTTTCCCAACTAGAATCTTACTCCCTGAAAGAAGGGGTGGATGGGGCTGAATGAAGAATTAGAATAAACCTATAGATGCTCAAATACTCTGTCCACTAAATGATAAGTTGCTACTTGAGACTGAGGATGGGGTGACCATTTAGAATCCTATAGAAGTTAGGGTGGACTGTCAGATGGCTGGAAACAGTAAAGAAAATTTGAAAGGCTTCAAAGAATAAGTGTGAGATATTGGGGGAGATGTGAGGATTAAAAAGAATTCTTATCATAATTTGCTTGCTAGAAGTTGTGTGGGTAGCCCCCCACCCCACCGCCCCACAACTCCTCTTTAAAATATTTTCATACAATATCTATAATACTTGCCAAGGCATTTTAGACCTTGCCTTTATAATTCTTAGGGGGAGGTTCTACTTCTGTTGTGTCTGAGTACACTCCTCCCAGAATTTCCCTGTCACAGACGATAGCTCTAAATTGTAACAACAAACAATCAGACAAGACTTTTGAAAAGAATAAAAGTAGGTGGCTTTTGGAGGTGAGTCATACTTGGAAAAAAAATTAAAATCTGATTTTAAAAACCCCTACATATTTTTGGGCTTGAAGAACCTGAGTACAGAGTTTGGGGCAACAATATTTCTGGAATGTGAGTAGAGAATCCTGGAAAGGAAAAATCCTGAGTGGGTAACTTCAAATTCTAATTTTAAACTATGCCCAAATATCTGGAGAATGGCTAAATCATTTACTGGTGGGTCAGATTCCAGCTAAGGATAGCATAACTTCACTGAGATTTGAGCAGATGCTTAGGATAAAGACTCTGTAATCTGAATCCCAACAAGTTAATTACCTGCCAAAATAACAACATAAAAAAATCAACATCCTTTGTAGGAATAAACAAAATCCAGATCCTCTACAGCATTATATTCTCAGTGTCCAGAATGCATTCCAAGAAGAAAGAGAAAAAACGTGTCTCATTCTCAAGAGAAAGAACAATTAAAGGAGATTAATCCAATGTAACATTTATGTAATCTAAGTATCTTCTTAAATAAAAATAAAAAATATATTTAAAAAAAGAGAACAATGAATTCCAATGACTTAGAGTAATGCCTAGTGAAAAGAAGTCTAAAAAAAAAAAAAAAAGATTAATCCCAAGACAACCCAGTTGCCAGAATTAGCATATAGAGATGTTAAAAGCAGGCATTTATTATCAATATGCTGAAAAATGTAAAGGAAAAAATCATTGCAATGAATGACATGATAGGAAATCTCAGAGATGAAAAAGAAACTCTCTCTCTCTCTGTATATATATATATATGTGTGTACATGCCAAATGGAAATTACTGAACTGAAAAATACAATATCTGAACTATTGAAAAAAATACACTGGATGGGTTTAAGATCAGAATGGAGATGACAGAGGAAAGTCTCAATAAACTTGAAAAAAGCCAAATAGAAATTGTTCAGTCTTAAGAACAGAGAGAAAAATGACTAAAAGAAAAATGAAAAGAACCTTAGCAACCTTGGGACAATATCAATACGTGTAACATATGTAAGATTGGAGTTCCAGAAATAGAGGAGAGAGAAAATAGGGGAGAAAAAGTGTTTGAAGGAATAATGGCTAAACAATCCCCAAATGTGATGAAAGACATACATTTACAGATTCAAGATGTTTAAGGAATACCAAGCAGAATAAATATTGTTACTTAGTATCCATACATCTCCTTTCCCTTTTGTTAATGTTCATCAATTGGTTGTAGTTCATAAATAAAGTTAAAACACATACACACATAAGCACACATGGAATTCACAGGAATTGTCAGTAAAACTCATTAAATTAAAAAATAAAAGTTTGCTGGCAGAGTATTAGAATTACCAAGCATTAAAAATATCATAAATTGCATTAAAAAATACATTTTTCTTCTTACCATTAATATTTAAATTGTCTATATTTGCCCTTTAAGTCCTGGTGCTGTTTAATATATTTACAATTTTTATAAGCTTTAACCATTTTAAATTTTTGTTGATTTTTCCTGTTTTGCATTATGATTATAAAACATGATTGTACAAGTTCTTATTATGGTGTTTCTTTCTTCTTTTTAGTAGTAGATTTTAACTCATTATGTTTTTTCTTAAAATATGCAAATTTTCATTTCTTTTACCTTGTTTATACTTTTTAGTCCTTATTATTTCTTAATATTTTCTTTTTTTTTTAAATGAAATGTTTTATTCGGTTTTACACTCTCTAGCATTTTTTGGGAAGACAGACCTTTTAAAATAAGCTTTATTTTTAGATAAGTTTTATATTTAGAGAAATATTGCAAAGATAGTATAGAGTATGCCCACAACTCCCATGCCCAATTTCCTCTATTAGTAACACCTTATATTCATATGGTACCTATAAATGATTATAATACAATAGTATTTTATTTATTTACCTTCTCAGACTTTCCAGTTTTGAGCATTGGTAGTTCTTTCAGTTGACTCCTTGTCCCTTTGATACACCCTTATCATTTTGTGTGTATTTTTTAAGCACTTTTTAGTTTCTGGAACTACAAGATGCTTCTACCACATCTTGTATATTTTCTGCCTTGTTTCTAGAATCAGCCATTTCAACAAGGATCCCTGGTTTCTTTTATTGAGAATGATACTGGAAACCACATTCTGGGTGCTATGTATTCTCATTGCTCCTGGGGTATCATTTCTTCTATGCTGTCTCAGCTGACAGATCAAGTAACATATATGTATATACAACCTGTGTATATACTATCACTGTATCTATGTTAAACGAGACATGAATTCACACTGATGTCTCCAACTCTAATACATTACTACATGGATCATTCCAGTCTTCTCCTCTTGCTTATCTGTAAACTCTCACTCCAACAATAAGAAACTTGGCCTCACTATCTTCCATCTACTTACTTATTGCTCAATTTAAGTACACATGTATGGCAGTGTCTGAACTGATAACCCATAACCCTATGGAAAACAACTTAATCAAATGGAGTACAGTTTCTATGTATGGTTTCTTTTGACTTTAGTTTTACAGACTCCACTAATTCCCAAAGTTACTTAGGTTAGCACCATTTCCCACCCCCTTCAGGGATGTTGGTTCATTTATTTATAATGTAGTTAGATTGTGTAGTCACATTCTGCATTTCATTATAGCATTCGCTCAACCTCCTAAATGATTTATTTGGAAAACTGACATACATTAAGTTTCACATTTTGTATTGTAAAGGTCAATGGGTTTAGATAAATGCATAATGTCATATATCCATAATTATAGTATTGTACAGAATGGTACACCACCATAAAGAATCCCTCATATTTCACCTATTTAATCCTCCCTCCCCTCTTCCAAACCCCCTGGAAATCACTTATATTATATCTGTCTCCTTTTTTTTTTTGCCTTCCAAAATGTCATATACTTGGAAGCATATAGTGTGTAGCCTTTTCAGACTGGCTTCTTTCACAGGGCAATCTGCATTTAACATTTATCCTTGCCTTCTCATTGCTTGATAGCTCATTTCGTTTTTAAATCACTGAATAATATTCCTTTATATAGATGTGCCACAGTTTGTGCATCCATTTACTTATTGAAGACCATCTTGGTTGGTTCTGTGTTTGCAATTATGAATAAAGCTGCTATAAACATTTGTGAACTTTTTGTGGACATAATCTTTCAGATCACTTGGGTAAATACCTAGGAGTGAGATTGCTGTCTTGTATAGTATCACTATATTTAATTTTGTAAGAAACTGCCAAACTGTCCTCCAAAGTAGCTGTACCATATTACTTTTTGCAACAAGTTATATGCAGTTTTGCCTATGTTTCTATAGCTATCAATGCAAAGTGAATATATTTTAATTTGAAAGTCCCATTTAACATAGAAGGTAATCACACTTTTGTTTTTTTTCTTGCAACTCATCATCCTTCTCTCTCATCTCCACCCTTCTCAATGTTGATAACATCTTTGAGATTTAAATTGCCAATGAATTATTATCTTTGCTACATATATCTCTTATTTACTTTTGAAATTTTCATTTATTTTTGCAGCTAGAATTGCAATTATTTGAGATAATCACTATCCTTAATTGGTTTCAGTGCTTTCCAACATTTTTTAATACCACAAAATGATCATTATTTACTTTTTAGTTTTGTGTTCTCTCATGTACAGATATTCATCAAGTAATATTATTAAAGGGTATTATTCTAAGTATATTTATGAACATTTTCACATTTGAAATTTTTTTTGTCTCACTCATGGAAGACAACATTTTGGAAATACAATTCTTGGTTACAATTTTCTTCTCCTCAAGAATGTTGACATTTGTTTTGGGCTGCACATGATGTAAAGTTGTAATTTGCATGTACCTTTCTCTTCTTTCATATCAAAGTTTTCTCCAAATATATTTCTCACTATTGTTTTGATCTAGTTGCTTTGGCTTTTTACTTGAATATGCCTATTATTCTTATGTTGCTCATCTTCCATATAGATCTTCTTCCTTGTTATTTTTAATTCTTTATCCTTTCTCTCAGCTTTCTGAAAGACTTGTCAATCTGTTCTACCCACCATCTTTACCTAGATTTGTTTATTCATATTTCTTCTCATGGCCTGTGTGGCAGTTTGATATTGTTTATGAAATCCAAAAATAGATATTGGATTATGTTTGTAAACTGGTCTGTTCCTCTGGGCATATTAGATTACATTGGATTCAGAGGTTTCACTTTTACTTGATTATTAAATAATTATTAAGGGTTTGATTGGGCCACATCAGTAGGACGTTGAGTTCCCGTCCCCTTGGTGGGCGAGGACTCACAGAGAAACCACACTGCAGAGAAGGGAGGTTGAAGTTTTTAATGCTGGAGCCTGGGGAAGTAAATACACAGAGAAGCAGGTAAGTGAGGAAGGAGAGAAGGCTCCATTAGACACTGCAGAGGCCCCAGGAAGAGAGATGAGCTGTTCGCCTGAGAGTATACAGCTGGCATTGTGGAGAGAGCAGAGCAGCTGGGCCCACAGAGAAACGAGCCCCGGGAGAGAGACGAGACTTATCCCAGCCTACAGCTGATATTGGAAGAAGCTGGGACCATGGAGCCAAGAGAGGGAGAGGGAGCCTGAACCCTTGCAGATGTCAGCAGCCATCTTGCTCCATCAGGTGGCAACAGACTTTGGTGAGGGAAGTAACTTATGCCTGATAACTGTAAGCTTCTACCCCAAATAAATACCCTTTATAAAGGCCAACAGATTTCTGGTATTTTGCATCAGTACCCCTTTGGCTGACTAATACAGCCTGCTTACTTGACTTTGAAGGATATTCACTTCATGAAATTTTTTATTGGATTTTACAATAAAGTTTTGAGAGGCTCTCTTTCTTCTGAAATTTTAAGATAATATTTCCTTTTTATTTTTTTCTGATAAACTCCATTTTACATTTTTATTTTTCCTCATAAAAGGGGGCATGTCTCTGTATTTAGTATTTGAACAGATCATATATGGGGATTTCCTTCAGCTGAGCGTGTTTCTCACTTGGCTGCCGACTGGTTTCCTTTTCAGATGTGTAGTTTGAGTTTGGAGCAATGTGCACAGAAATCTTCGATTCTAGTTTCTAGAAACTAGAGTCATTTTGAATACTGAGTTGAAATAGTCTCTTACCTCCTTTTAGACTTTATAGTTCAAATAGTAAAATAAAAAAATAAATATCACTAAGCCTGGTCAAGCCATCTAGGGAAACATTTTAAAAGTGAAATTTTTAATTTTTACTAAAAGGACAGATATGTTGACAGAAAAGGACAAATGGGACAAACATGCAAACAATTTCATAATTGACAATACTATGTGTGATGGTAAAAATCAAAGGCAGTGCAAAATCTGAGTCCTTTAATAAAATAAGGAAAACTCAAATGAAATAAAGCCAGAGATCATGACTTAGAACATAAGGAATCCTTCCCTGAGCCTAATCCACCTGTTGTAATTCAGTAGTTTTGCTACTGTGTTAATTCATCAGATTACACTGTGCCTTAGAGTTCTGTCATTGGTCAACTTCTCATCTTTCTCTATACACTTTTACCTGGCACTCTTATCCACAATCATGACTTTAACAAACACAATTTGCCAACTGGGATTTCTTCTGAGTTTTGGAGCCTTATTCCTGACTACTTGGAATTCCTCAGGTAACTGGGAGTAAAAATGTCTAAATCTGATAGCATTAAATTTCTCTCAAGTCTGTTCTTCTCCATTTTATTTTTGCATATTACTGCATGAATCAGCCTTTGAAGTAGGCATCACAAATACTTTCTTCTCACTCACCCAGCAACAGCTTCTGTCTCTCTCTCTGCATGTACCTCTATGCTCCAGCCTCACTAAAGCACTTGGCATTCTTTGCCAGGTGCCTTTGCTCCAGCTCTTCTGCCAGGAATCCTGCTCCAGCCCTTTTCTGCCTTTGAGTTCAACTTCTCATACTCAGCTTAATTGCCATCTCCTTTGAGAAACTTCCCTGATTTCTGAGGAAGGGTTTGGCTTCTTCCTCTGTGCTCCTACAACAATGTGTAGCCTCTATCAATTGCTTTGTACATGTCTGTCTCCCCTACTAACCTACAAGATATTGGGGGGACAGATAGCAGTTTATGGCAGGCATCAAGAATTCCATAAATATTGGTTAAACAAATGAGTGCTGAATGACTGACTGTTTCTGTAGCTGCTGGTTAAATCCTCCTCCTATAAATTGTTACACCCTTTGTTCTTTGTTAACCTGAAACTATATTTAAGATGCCTCACTTACTGTCAGTAAGCTAAAGAAGTAACTATTTCTTTGGGAAATAGATTATACACCTTTCTCATAAGGAGAAAGCTAAAATCAATAACTTGATGAGCTCTATATGCTGACGTCTTTTCTACTTCTCAAGAAAGTCAATAATGTTTCTTCATTTGCTGATGCTGTTAATACAAAAAATGAAGGGAAAGAAAATCACATTGACTCAAAAATCTTAAAAGTCCATAGACAAAGCAGATATGATTCAGAATCTTTTATGAGAGCTGACATCTAAGAATCTTTTTAATGTTTGAATGGGTTTTCCATGTCGATCTCCGATCCACTTTCACCTTCAGTCTACCTCCACATTAAGTCATGTAACAGAGCAAAAGACAAAAGAGACATTGACATTAAAAATCCTGAAAAAGGAATTAAAACAAAAAACAAAAAAAAAAAAGGGGGTGGGGTGGGGTGGGGTGGATGTGGCTCAAATGGTTGGGTGTCCGTCTCCCATATGGCGGGACCTGGGTTCAATCCCCGGGACCTCCTGGTGGAAAAAAATAAAAATTAAAAAAAAAAAGGGGTAAATTAGAAGTTGTATAAATGAAAAAAATATTACTTATTCTATATTTGCCCATTTTTGAGTTCCAGTTTTCTTGTTTTCAAAATGAATAGATTTGGCCACAAGAGTAATAAATTCCCTTTCAAAAGCAAATTCATAATTAAGTTTTGACTTCCAGTTCCAAGTAAGGGGTTAGCTTGCTTTAAATTCCATCTATTTACATGTGTATTTTGGAAGCTAGCTCATGTCATTAAAATATGAATAGCTATGTTGTGCTTATTCGCTCTTGCCTTGGTTACTTTTGCTTTCCTCCTTAGTAACTTCTGTGTAAAGGAAAAGAATGAAGTTAATTGGAGTCATTTCGTTTCTCAGGAGTTCATGAGACAGGAATATATAGACCATCAGCATGAATTTGAAGGTCACACCAAAGTTCATATACATTCTTCTTATCTAAATTCAGTTTCTCATTTATTGAGCTTTAATAGTTAGATGACTGCTACTGAAAATTCTCACTAGAACTCTTTGCCTTACTTCCTGATATCTGTGTACAGACTTGACAGCTCTTTCTCTCTGGAAGGCATATTGTTGTCTTCTAAATTCTCCTGCCTCCTCTACTCTAGTGGAAATCCAGTGGATATCCTGACTGGGGAGTTTGAAAGTGATAAGTAGAATCCACTGCAGTGACTGTTACTGATGTCACAAAAATTATGTTTGTGGTTGAGAGATCAAAGAATAGAGAGTGATACATTTTGCAAGAGGAATCTCTTTGCCTATTTGCTTCACCTTGGACGTTGCTCTGCAAGGGTCTCTTTCTGCTGAGATCCACATAGACTTTCTCTCTGAGACAGCTTGTGGTGAGAAGTTATG
>JAQZBX010043833.1:10968-21643 GCA_029593785.1 Cabassous unicinctus | reverse complement strand
CTGGGGTGTTGCCATTAAGCATAAACCAGTCTTCACATTGTAGTCTACACTCTCTCCTAAACAGTTCTGCATGTTATGTGATGGTATAAAATGGTCTATACCTGTCATTGCAATGTCACTGAGGGTGATTCCCAAGTCCCAAAAAAGCCCCATATTACAATGGTTTTCCCTCTTCCTGCCCCAAATGCCTCCAGTGGCCACTGGCTCCACATCAGTGTTGTAATTACTTCCCTTAATAGAATCACAATATGTCTAGAATAGAATACCAGTAAGTCCACTCCAGTCCATAGCTCTTTCCAGAATCCCAAGGAATCTGGGATGATGTCCACTCCACCTCCAATTGAGAGAGGGCCTATATCCCATGGGGAAGATGGATGGTACTATCCTGCATATAGCTGAAGACTCTATCTGTTCCCTGGGATGGCTGTTGTCCATCATCTCCCCACCAGTTGTCCTGAGTGAGTCTAATGAACTGTAGAATAGGTGTTGCAACTCCACTGAGGTCTGGGCCCAGCTGGCACATGGTAAGCCCAAAGACTCGAGTCCCTGGACATACACCTACAAACTCCAGCACCAAGTATAGGTTTAAAAAGAAGGGTCAGATGAGCCATGTGCAGGGAAGACATAATTGAGTCCAACTCTGTCACTCTCAGGAGCACAAACTCCAAAGTAGGGTCCACTGACAAGGCACCAAACTCTGGAGCTATATACCCTGATCTTAGGACCTGAGTGTCTCCAGAGCCCTCAGGAACCCCACTATTTTGGGTAGCATCCACTTTGGAAGTCTATGAGATCCTGGTGAGATGTGTGTAAGCATTTCCTCTGGGATGATCTCCTGACTCACTTTGAAGTCTCTTAGCCAAATAAACTCATTTGTCTTTACGTATTCCCCCTTTTATTTGAGTTGCATTGCTAGTTGTTGCTTGGTAGCAATCCCTTGGTGCCAGGGAGGCTCATCTCCAGGAGTCATGTCCCATGCTAGGGGAAAAGTAATGCATTCATATGCTGATTTTGGCTTAGAGAGAGGCCATATTTGAGCAACAAGGACGCTCTCAGGAGGCATCTCTTAGGCACCCCATAACAATAGATTGAGTTTCAATTTCAAGAGCAAAGGCTAACAAGCCTAGTCACCAATATCAAAGGCCCATCAATGGATCATCCTCTCTCACCAGTCACTGCCCCTGCACTTGGAGGACTGTTGCTGCTCCCTAATATGGCAGAGCTCTCTAGGATGGGAATTCAGTATTTTCTTAGTTATTGTGTGAGTCTCCAACCACTGTGACAATGCTCTGTGAACATTTGAACATTATTACATACCTTATATGTATGCTTACGTGAAATTCCTCCCATACATTCCCCATCTCTGACACCCCACACCAATGATCCTCCCCCACTCCAGTTGTAAGCCTTCTGTGATCCAAAGCTTATTCCAAAAAGAAGCCATTACAAAAGCCAAATACAATTAATAGGAAAATGAAATAAGGTAAATATGAGATAAAATACATAAAAATTTAAAAAAAACTAAAAATTAAATTAAATGATTGGGATATTTTTGAAAATGAAAAATATTAAAAAAATTTTTTTTGACATTTTGCCTTGTCATCCAAGGAATGAAGCCAGGCAGTCACCATCAGCCCTGAGGGGAAGGGGAGTGAGGAATAGAATAGATTGAACAGGTGATATTTAGTGGGCAGTTGAAGTGTTCTACATGATCTTACAATGACTGACACAGGACATGGTAAATATCATCAAAACTTATAAAAGTATACAGTCTAAAATGTAAATCATAATGTAAACCATTGATGATGTTTATGTTTCACTATTTGTATATCTGTTATAACAAAGATACCATCCACATATAAAAAGGTATTTATTTGGGGGGTAGGAAAGGGGGAGGATTTTGGGTATATGAGAATCTCCTGTGTTCTATGTGTGACTTTGCTGTGACCTAAAACTTCTTTGAAAATAAATAAAAAATAGCAAGACACTGGGGAATGAGTGGGGGAAGGTGCCACAGCACTATTTCTTCTTGAGTCAATTTTGATAATTGATACATTTCCTGGAAACTTTCCATTTCTTTTTGATTATCTAATTTGTTGCCATACAATTGTTTATAGTAGTTCTTTTTTTTTCATTTTAAAGACAATTTACTGAACTATAGCATTCATACATAAACATACTTAAACAACCAGTGTATAGTAAAAATTGTGAACTTAGAAAACAAACATACCTAACATCACACAGGACTCCCATATATCACCCCACCACCAATACTGTGCATTCTTGTGAAATATTTTTAACAAATTATGAAAGAGCACCATCAAAGTATTACTACTAACTATTGCCCATATCTTACCTTTGGTGTTTTCCCCCCAATCCAATCTATTATTTATTTGTTCATAAACCATAAAATTTATCTAAAGTGTACAATCAGTGGCATGGGGTAACATCACTGAGTTGTGCATATATCACATCAATCATATCAGAGCATATTCATTGCTCCAAAAATCACACAAACCAATACCATACTCATATGTTAGTGCTACTAATTATAAATCCTATGATGTGCTTTCACCATTTCAATTCATTTCCAAAAATTTACAAACAACTTTTTACCAATTCTGCACAGATTAAACCTCAGCTTTCCATTCTTTAACAACATTTTTTTCTCTGGTGACTTATATTGTAGCTGTTAACTCCATGAGTTTTTTCATTATATTAGTTCATAATAGCAAAGTCATATAATATTTGTCCTTTTTTGCCTGGCTTGCTTCACTCAAGATAATGTATTTCAGGTTCATCCACATTGTCACAGACTTCATGACTTCATTCCTTTTTATGGCTGAATAGTATTCAATCATGTGTATATACCAGAATTTTTAATCCATTCATCAGTTGATAGACACCTGGGATGGCTCCCTCTTTTAGTAATTGTGAATAATGTCCCTATGAACATTGGTGTGCAGATGTCTGTTTGTTATTCCTCTCAGTTCTTCTGGGTGTATACCTATTAGCAGTATCACCAGGTCACATGGTAGATCTTTAACTTCCTCAGGAGCCATAAAGCAGACTCCCACCGTGGCTGTACCATTCTACATTCCCAGCAGCATTGAATAAACATTCTTATCTCTCCACATCCTCTCCCACACTTAGAGTTATGTTGTTAATAGTGCTCATTTTAGTATGTGTGAAATGATATCTCATTGTAGCTTTGATTTGCATTTCCCTAATTGTGAGTGATGTTGAACACTTTTTCATGTGCTTTTTCTCCATTTATATTTCTCCTTTAAAAAATGTCCATTTACATCTTTTGCCCATTTTTTAACTGGATCCTTTGTCTTTTGATTGTTGAGTTGTAAATTCTCTCTTTATATAATATGGATTTATACCCTTGTGAGATGTGTGATATCCAAATAATTTCTGCCATTGATTAAGCTGCCTTTTAAACTCTTCATAAACTCCTTTGAGGTGCAGAATTGTTTAATTTAGAGGAAGTTCTATATATCTATTTCTTCTTTTGTTGCTTGCACTTTAGGTCTAAGGTTTAAGAGAACTTAACCTATTACAAGGTCCTGTAGATGTTTCCCTACATTATCTTCTAGGGGTTTTATGGTTCTAGCTTTTATATTTAGGTCTTTGATTCACTTTAAATTGATTCATGTATCTAAGAGTCCTCTTTCATTCTTTTGGTTATGTTTATCCAGTTCTCCCAGCACCATTTATTTTGTCCCAGAAAAGTGGACTTGGTAGGCATATCAAAATCAGTTGACCATAGAGGTGAAGGTCTACTTCTAAATGCTCAATTCGATTCCATTGATCTTTGTGTCTGTATTTATGCCAGTACTATGCTGTTTTGACCACTTTAGTTTTATAATGCATTTCAAGGTAAGGGAGCAAGAGTCCTCAAGTTTTGCTCTTCTTATTGAGGATGTTTTTGGTTATTTGGAAGACTTTTCCTTCCAAATAAATTTGGCAATTGACATTTTTATTTTTGTAAAGCAGACTGTTGGACTTTTGATTGGTATTGCATGGAATCTATAAATCAGTTTGGGTAGGATTGACATCTTCACAACTTCCAATCAATGAATTTAAATTGTCCTTCCATTTGTCTTCTTTGATTTCTTTTAACAGTGCTTTGTAGTTTTCTAAATATAGATACTTTACATTCCTGTTTAAATTAATTCCTAGATATTTGATACTTTTTGTGCTTTTGTTAATGGAATTTTTTTCTTGATTTCCTTCTCAGCTTGCACATTACTCATGTATAGAAAACACTACTGATTTTTGTGTGTTGATCTTGTATTCTGCATTTTTCTGAATTCATTTATCATCTCAAGTAGCTTTGCTGTAGCTATTTCAGGATTTTCTGAATATAGGATCTTGTTATCTGTGAATAGTGAGAGTTTTACTTCCTCTTTTCCAATTTGGATGTCTCATTTCTTTTTCTTGACTAATTGTGCTAGATAGAACTAGCACAATGTTGAATCACAGTGGTGACAGTGGGCATGCATGTCTTGTTCTTAATCTTAGAGGGCGAGGTTTCAACTACTCCCCATTAACTAATATGTTGGCTGTGGGATTTTCATATATGACATTTAGTGTATTGAGAAACATACTTTCTATAATTACCTTTTGATGTGTTTTATTAAGAAAGGATGCTGGTTTTGTCACATCCCTTTTCTGCATCAATTGAGATGATCATTTGTTTTACTCCCTTCAAATTTTTAATGTGGTATATTATCTTAATTGATTTTCTTATGTTGAAACACTCTTGCACACCAGGAATAAAACCCCCTTGATTGTGGTGTATAATTGTTTTTATATGCTGCTTGATTTGATTTGCAAGTATTTTGTTTGAGAATTTTTGCATCTATGTTCACTAGAGATATTGGTCTGTAATTTTCTTTTCTTGTAGTATCTTTATCTGGCTTTGGTATTACTGCAATCCTGTCTTCAAAATATGTGTTAGATAATTTTTCCTTCTTTTCAATCTTTTGGAAGAGTTTAACAAGATTGGTATTAATTTTCTCAAAATGTTTGGTGAAATTCACCTGTGAAGTCATCTGGTCTTGGATTTGTCTTTGTTGGGAATTTTTTTATGACTGATTCAATCTCTTGTTTAAGTTCTCTTTTTCCCTGTTAATCTTCTGTCTGGTTGTTCTATCTATTGATGTGAGTGGCGTGTTGAAGTCTCTATTTTCGTAGAGGGGTCTGCTTCTCCATTCAGTTTTGCCAGAGTTTGTCTCATGTATTTTCAGGCACCTTAGTTAGGTGTATAGATATTTATGACTATACTTCTTTCTTGCAGATTGTTCCATTTATTAACATATAATGGCATTCTGCATTTCATCAGTTTTGCATTTAAAGTCTGTGTTGTCTAACACCAGTATAGCCACTCCTGCTCTCTTTTGGTTACTATTTGCATGAAATATCTTTTTCAAACCTTTCACTTTCAGTCTATTTGCATCCTTGGGGCTAAGGTGTCTCCTGCAGACAAAATATGGATGGCTCATGTTTTCTTATCCATTCTGTCACCCTATGTCTCTTGATTGGGAGTTTAATACATTAACATTCAATGCTATTACTGTAAAGGCATTACTTGCTTCATCTATTTTATCCTTTGGCTTTCATCTGTTATAGTGTATTTTTGTGAATTTTTTCAGCTTTTTGCTTACCCTTTATGATAGTCTTCACTTCTACACTCGCCTCCAAGCCTTTCTCTCTTTTCTTTTCTTGCTGCAGAACTCCCTTTACTATTTCCTACAGAGCTGAATACTTGTTTACAAACTCTCTTAGTTTCTGTTTATCTGTGAATATTTTAAGCTCACTGTTTGCCAGATAAAGAATTCTTGGTTGACTGTCTTTCTCTTTCAGTACCAAAAGGTTTCTGAAGAGAAATCTGCACTAAGTGTTATTGGACTTTCCTGGTACATGATGCTTCACTTTTCCCTTGCTGCTTAGAGAGTTTTCACTTTATTTTTGGCATTTGGCATTCTGCATATTATGAGTCTTGTGGTAGCTGTATTTGGATTTATTCTAAGTGGAGTATGCTTCCTGAACATGTGTATTTGGGAACATTGGGAAATTTTCCATGAACATTGGGAAATTTTCAGCCACTATTTCCTCAAATACTCTTTCTACCACTTTTCCCTTCTCATCTCCGTCTGGAACTCCCAAAACACTTATGTTGCTGTGCTTCATGTTATCATTCTACTCCCTGAGCCCTGCTCAATTTTTTCCATTCTTTTCTTTCTCTGTTTTTCTTTCTCTTCAATTTCAGTTGTTCTTTCCTGTACATTGCAGATTCTTTCTTCCATGATTTCAAATCTGCTCTTGTGTGCCTCTTTGTAATTTTAATCTCACTTATTTCATCTTTCATTTCCATAAACTCTGTTATTTTTCTATCCAAGATTTCAAATTTTTCTTTGTGCTCCCTCAGTGTCTTCTTAATATCATTTATTTCTTTAACCATATTGCCCTTCAACTCCATCATTTGATTTAAGAGATTTGTATGAACCTCATTGATTAGCTGTTTCAACTCCTGTGTCTCATCTGAAACTTTGATTTGTTCACTTGTCTGAGTCATGTCTTCTTTTTTTTTTTTTTAATAGTTTGATTAATAAATTCATTTATTTGTTGTATATTACTGGTCAAGAATACCATCCTGTTTTAATAGAGCCCCTAAAACAGGGTAATTTACAATGCAGGTACAAAGAACACAATGAAATAAGATGCAGATATTGCCTACATTTGTAAATAATTTTATTATTCCCTCGCTGAAACTGTTCCTAGAACACTTGACTTTAACACCTTTGAAATAAGTTTAACTCCCTCTCTTGATCCTCTTGATCTTGTAATCTATATTACTTCTTTTTAAAAGCTCATAATTTATTTTATTTTTTCCAATTTTTAAAAAACAATTTATTAAAATATTCATACATGAACATACATAAACAATAAGTGTTCAGTAAATATTGTGAACTTACAAAACAAACATGCATAACATCATACAGGTCTCCCACACATCACCCCACCACAAATACTATGCATTATTGTGAAACATTTCTTAACAAATTATGAAAGAGCATAATCAAAGTATTACTACTAATTATAGTCCATATCTTACTTCCCTAAATAGTTTTAAAGGATTTTATTTATTTATTTACTTTTATCCATGCCCCCCTATTTTTGCTGTTGTTGTGCCCATTCACTAGGCAACACTCTGTGTCTGTTTCCTGCCCTCTCTTCTTATCCTTCTCCTCTAATCTTTACTGGGATTTGATCCTCAGAACCTCTGATGTGGGAGAGAGATATCCTACCACTTGCAACACCTTAGTTCCTGTTTTTTTGATATGTGTCATCTTGGGTCTCCCTTGTGTCACTCTCCTGTCATGTCATCATTTTCCTGTGTGTCTCATGGCACCTGAATGGTGTACCCATGCATAGGACCTGACAATGCACCCACTCAAGGTGCCTGGTGGTACACCCACATGTGGAGCCTGGTGGTACACCCATGCACAGGGCCTGGTGGTGCACCTGCATGCGGGGCCTGGGCTGCTCACCTGCACACAAGACCTTGTGGCACACCTGTGCATGGGGCCTGGTGGTGGACCCACTCATGGGGACAGGTGGTGCACTGATTCATGGAGCCTGGGGGATTCACCCACTTGGTGGGCCTGATGGCACACCTGCATACAGAGCCTAGCAGCCTGCATGCCTTTTATATTTTTCTTTTTTAATTTTTTTACCAGGAGGTCCTGGTGATTGAAATCAGATCCTTCCATATGGGAGACAGAAGCCCAACAATTTGAGCCACATCCATCCCCCTGCTATATCTCTTAAGGTTGACCAAAGATACTTGAGTTACAGTCATTTCCCATACAGAATGGTCTTTTAATAAGTCAGGCTTAGTTCATTACCAGCATACTAAAAACCAGAACTAGGGTGAAAAAGTATGTCTGGGGACACATACATGGTTTATAATATAGCGAATGTTTAGTCTACCCTGATTATCACAAAATCAGGACAGTGAGAATATTTGCAATATATCTTCTTTTTTCATTGTATGGCTTCTAATTCTTTTGCTGATTTCTAGGCATCTGATTACAAGGCTGAGTTTACTCTGATGTTCAGTTTCTCTGTTTTGCTTGAGGATATACTGCAAAGTGGCTATGTGCTACCACTGTTACTCAACTCTTGGTATAACTTGTTCTAGATATTTAGGATTGCCCTTCTTTAACTGCTCATTTTGGCTAAGGACCCAATAATGGAGTGCAGGCCAGTTTCCAAGTGCCTTGGAGAGGTTGGCAGTAAAGTCATGTGCTTGCTTCTTTTAATTATTTATTATTTTTCCTTTTTTTCATGCACTTTTCTCATCTGGCCTGCAGACAGTGTTCTTTGGCAGAACTCTCACTTCAGACCTCAGAGGCTAAGAGGCAGTGCATTCAGTGTAACTCCTCAGGTTGGTTTGGAGTGCAGAAGCAATGTCTTCAGTACTGGCTATGCCTCACAAAAATATTTTCTCAGAGGCTGTTCTCCACTCTTGGCTGGCCACACCCTCCCTCCCTCTGCCTTTTCAGTAACCAGTTTGGGTTAGGGGGGTGTTTGAGAAATCAAATTATCTTTAACTCCCTGTGGGCTCACAGGGCAAACAATGTCACAACCCCATCTGGCCTGGAAGTGTGTGACAACTCTACTCCTCTTGCAGTAGGCCAAGTTTGCTGGTCAAAATCTGAATTTGCTGTAAGCAGTGTCCCTTCTTCTACCCTTTCTTCAGGAAGAGAACCCCTGCAAACCCCCAGTCTGCAGCCACTGCCGTCCAGAGCTGCTGCAGTTCACAGAATGTTATTTGCTCCATAGGTGGGGGATAGTCACCCACTGCACCTTTTGCAGCTCTAGTTATGAGATTTTTCAGCCAGCTGACACTCCTTTCTTTCATCCCTCTCTATTCTGGGAACAGCCCCACAGTCTCCTCCTGTCCTTTAGCTATATATTCAGGGAGAGATTTGATCCCTCCACTTCTAATTCTCCATCTTCCTGTAAGCCCTATAGTATTCTCTTATAAACATTTTTACTTCAATAAGGCTAGTAGTGACATAAGCATTCTCCATTCTGATTTTAGTTATTTGCCTCTTTTCTATTTTTTCTTTGTCAATCTAGCTAAAGGATTGCTAACTTTCTTCAAAGTACCAACTTTTCATTTTGTTTGTTCTATCAATTATTTTCTATTCTTTATTTCATTTATCTCCACTGTAATCATAATCATTTCCTTCCTTCTCCTGACTTTGGATTTAATTTGATCTTCTCTTCCTGGTTACTGAGGAAGTAAATTCAGTTTATTTATTTGAGTTGTTTCTTCTTTTTTTAGTATAGATGTTCAAATCTCTAAATTTCCCTCTGATCACTTCTTTCACTACATCTCATAGGTTTGGGTATGTTAAGTCTTCATTTTTATTTCACTGTAAGTATTTTCTAATTCACCTTGTAATTTATTTTTTATCCCATTGGTTGCCTAAGATTGTGCTCTTTATTTCTACATATTTTTGAAATATTTGTGAATTTTCCAGTTTTCCTTCTGTTATTATTTCTAGCTTCATTCCATATCAGTCAGAGCAATTACTTTTTATGATTTAAATTTTACTAAATTTATTGAGAATTTTCTTGTGACCCAATATATGATCTATCTTGGATAATGATCCAGGTGCATTTGAAAAGAATATTTTTTCTGTTGTTGGGTGAAGTGTTCCATATTTTTTCTTACATAGAGTTGAATTATACTGTTGTTCAGGTCTTCTATCTCCTTGTCAATTTTTTATCTAGACATTCTATCCAATATTTAAAATTGTGTATTGGAATCTCCAAATATTATTACAGAACTATTTTTTACTTCAATTCTGTCATTATTTGCTTCATATATTTGGGGACTTTTCTTTAGATGCATACATGTGCATAATTGTTAAATCTTCTTGTTAAATTGACTCTTTTTAAAACTCTATAGTCTAATCCCCATAGTAGCCATAAAGAGAACATCTAAAAATCTATACAAAAGGAATTGAGAAGTGATTCAAAATGCCTCATTATTAACAGTTGTATAAACAAAAAGGAAGACAATAATGGAGAAAAGGAGGGACCAAAAAAAGTATAAGATACATAAAACAACTATCAAAACAGTAGAAGTATGTCTTGCCTTCTCTTAATTACCTTAAATGTAAATAGATTTAACTCCGGTTTAGTGTGCCAGGCTTCTATGACAAATATCACACAATGAGTTGGCTTAAACAATTTGAATTTATTGTTTCAAAGTTTCAGAGGCTAGATGAGTTGTTTTATCCTGAGTTCAGGAGCTTTCTGGTGCTGGCTTGCCACAATTCTCAGGATTTCTTGAACTGTACCCAGCCTCACACCACGTGGCCAGATCCTCTCACTTTTCTTCTTGGATCTTGCTCACATCCTACTTCTCTCCATGACATTCTTCATTTGTGGCTTCCAGTAATCAGAATTAAGACCCACCCTCATTTATGCAGGTCTTTCCTTAACAAAAAATAATATCTTCATAAGGTGTCATTTGTAAGGGGTTCACATCCACAGGGATACAGATTAAGATTAAGTGCATGGTTTGCAAGGAAGATGGCATCAGTTTAAATATGAACTTATCATCTCTCTCAAAAAAAAAAAA
>JAQZBX010043833.1:0-10868 GCA_029593785.1 Cabassous unicinctus | reverse complement strand
GAGGGTGGAGAGTCATTTTTCTGTGGAGAATTTAGTCACCAGTGTCCCATTTAAATTTCAAAAGGGAGCTCTACCTGACCAGGATAGGGGAGAGGGGATCCACTCACACAGTCTGTTGCATCCTGCTGCCCTGGAAGAGAAAGCAATAAGAATAGAAAGGGGTGGGACAGAGAGGCTCCTAACCAGCAGGAATCTATACAATTGCAGAGTCAAACCTGCCTGGGGGAAAGTGACTGAATAGCTTTCTGAAGACCTAACTGACCCAATGAGAAAATTTAGTTCAGTGAAGGAGTTTCTGCTTGAATATATGAGGACCCTAGTTTGGTTCCTGGTTCCTCTTAGCATAGTGATCCACCAGGATATCAAACATACTGCTGATACTTTAGGACAGTGAAAAATAAATATTATTTTTCTCTTGAGTCCCTTATTTTGCCTAAATAATGGTTACTTTAAAAAAAATTCAACTTAGTTTACTTGCTAAAACCCACATTAAAACCTGCATAGAGAAGGCTGCAGGGTAATTGATTGATGAACATCAGCAGCCTGAAAAGTTTCAGAGGGGCCTAAGAGGGAATGCTGTTCTTCCTTAGTTTTTGTTTGACTGCTTGCTTTTGTTTGTGTTTGGCTTTTGTTTTGTTTTCTTGCTTTTCATTCCCCTTTCTTCCCAAACCTTTTTTTAAAAATTAGGAGCTGCTGGCTTGTTTCTTGTTTTCTGTGATTCCTCTTCCCTGATTTTCCTTTTTCTGTGTATACCAATTTAGTCTAACAAGGCTATCTCTTTTCCTTCTTTCATTTTTCTATCTTCTGCTTTCTGTCATTGTTCTTACATTCCACCTCTGTTTAGTCCACAATTTTGCTGGTTTTTATTTCTATCTTGTGTATCTTGTTTTCTTTTTTTTTATTAACTTTTTCTCTTTTTGTCCTTTCTTTACTCTTTCCCTCTCTCCTCATTATTCTGGCCTTTGAATTCATTCTATATATTTTTCTCTATTTAGTTTCCCATTTCATTGTAGATATTCCACTTTTTTATTCTTGTTATTCTACACTGCTTACATGAGTAAAATATTCATTTTTTTAGGTCTTATATGGTCTTTCTTCTAACTTTTATTATTATTAAAAGTATTATCATTTCCTTTTCTTACCTCACACTTTCTCTGGACCTAATCTTTTTCCTTCAAGGGAACATAGAAAAAGCAAGGAAATAGAAGAGCAAAGTATCAAAGAGTAATCTTAATACACACACAAAAAAACAGCAGCTAAATAAAACCCTAGAGTAGATAGAGAAGCTAATCAACTGAATAAACCCATCAATATAAACTGATACCTGGATGGGATCAAAAAATTACACACCATATTAAGAAACAAGAAGACATGGCCCAGACCAATGAACAGACAAAAAACCAGGAAGAGATGCAGAACACCAAACAACTAATCAATCATTCCAAACAAATATAAAGGACCAACTTAATTAAGTAAAGGAAAAAATTAAGGATGCTAAGTGACACTTGGAGAACATACTGAAGAAATTGCAAACATACCTAAAAAGATAACAAATATGATGGTGATGAAAGGCACAATCCAAGAAATCAAAAAGGCACTGAAAGCACATAACAGCAGGTTTGAACAGGCACAGAAAAGAATTAGTGATGTGGAAGAAAGTACATCTGAAATCAAACAGTTAGAAGAATAGATAGGTAAAAAGATAAAAAAGATCTAGGAGGGACTGAGGGATTTCAATGACAACACAAAACACACAAACATGCATTAAAAACATCCCAGAGGGAGAATAGAAGGGAAGGGGACAGAAGGAATGTTGGAGGAAATAATGGCTGAAAACTTCCCAACCCTATTGAGGGAGATGGACATACATGTCCAGGCAGTGCAGAACACTCCAAACATAATAAATCCCAACAGGCCTACTCCAAGACATACACTTGTCAAAGTGACCAATCCTCAAGACAAAGAAAATACTGAAAGCAACAAGAGAAAAGAAAATCATCATATACAAGGGAAGCTCGATATGATTAAGTGCTTACTGCTCATCTGAAACCATGGAGGCAAGAAGGCAGTGGTATGACATGTTAAGGTATGAAAAGAAAAAAACTTTGACCAAAAATTACTATTCAGCAAAGATAGTATTCAAAAATGATGGAGAGTTCAAAGTATTCAAAGACAAACAGAAATTAAGAGAGTATGCCAAGAAGAACCCTGTCCTTCAAGAAGTACTGAAGGGAGTTCAGCAGGTTGAGAGGAAAAAACAGTAGAGAGTTGGATGACAGTGTAAGAACAACTAAAAGACAAAAAGAAAATGAAAAATCATATGACATACATAATTGCAAAGAAAATATGGATAATTTAAGTAATGCCTCGAGAGTAATAACACCGAATGTTGATGGATTAAACTCACCAGTCAAGAGACACAGATTGGCACAAGGGAGAAGGAAATATGACCCATCTATAGGTTGTCTACAAGAAACCCACCTTAGACCCCATTATTCAAGGAGGTTAAAAGTGAATGCCTGGAAAAGAATCTTACAAACAAACAATAACCAACAAAGGGCAGATGTAACAATATTAACATCAGACAAAATAAACTTTTAATGCAAAAACATGGTAAGAAACAAAGATGGACACTCTACATTAATAAAAGGGGTATTCTATCAAAATGAAAGAACAATCATTAACATTTATGCACCAACCATGGCGCCTCAAAATACATGAGGCAAACACTGGAAAAAGTATGTGGAAAAATAGGTGCCTCTACAATTAAATGGGGGGCTTTAATACACCATTATCCATTGGAAAGAAAATCACAACAGAGAATTAATAAAGAAAAAAGACAATGAATAATACACAGAGGATCAGGGCCTAATAGACATATACAGTACCCTACACCCAAATACAGTGGGATATACATTCTTCTTGAATGTACATGGATCATTCTCCAAGATGGACCACATGCTAGGCTGCAGAAAAATTCTCAATGATTTCAGAAAGATTGAAATTGTACAAAGTAATTTCTCTGACCACGATGGAATGAAATTGGAAATCAGTATGAGCCAGAGAACTAGATTAGGAACAAAGATATGGAAGTTAAATAACACAGTCTTAGACAAATAGTGTTTCAAGGATGAACTCTCAAAAGAAATGAGTAACTGTGTGAAAATGAATGAAAATGAGAACAAAACGTATCAAAACCTTTGGGATACAACAAAAGCTGTACTGAGAGGGATATTCATAGCCATAAATGTATATATCAAAAAAGAAGAAAGAACTAAAATTGAAAACCTAACTGCACACCGGGAGGAATCAGAAATATAAGAACAAACTAACCCCAAGGAAGTAGAAAGAAGGAAATAACAAAGATTAGAGCAGAACTAAATGAAATAGAAAATAAGAAAGCACTAGATAAAATAAACAAAACCAAAAGCTGGTTCTTTGAGAAGATAAAAGAAATTGACAAACCCTTAGCTAGGCTAACGAAAAAAAGAAAGAAGATGAAAATACACATAATAAAAAATGAGGTAGGGGATATTGCCATGGAACCCACATAAATAAAGAGTATAATAAGATGTACTTTCTGACCAGGATAAAGGGCATAAACAAAAATCTCACAGCTAACATCACATACAATGGTGAAACTTAAAAGCTTTCCCTTTAAATTCAGGAACAAGGCAAGGATGTCCACTATCACTGCTCCTATTTAACATTATCTTAGAAGTAGTAGCTAGAGCACTGAGGCAAGAAAAAGATAAAAGGCATCCATATTGGAAAAGAAATCGTAGACATTTCACTATTTGCAGATGACATGATCCTATATAGAGAGAGCCTTGAGAAATGTAAACAAAGCTTCTAGAACTTATAACTGAGTTCAGTAGAGTCACAGGTTGTAAGATCAATTGGCAAAAATCAGTAGTATTTATGTACACCAATAATGAGTGGTCTGAAGAAGAAATAAAGAAAAAAATTACCATTTACAATAGTAACTAAAAGAATCAAATACCTAGGAATAAATTTAACTAAAGATGTAAATGACTTATACACAGAAACTACACAACATTGTTAAAGGAAATCAAAGAAGACTTTAATAAATGGAAGAATATCCTCTGTTCATTGATAGGAAGACTAAACATCATTAAGATGTCTATCTTACCCAAACTAATTAAGAGATTTAATGCAATCCCAGTAAAAACCAACACAAGAGTTTTTATTGAATTGGAAAAACTAACTACAGAATTTATTTGGTTAGGGCAAGAGGCCCCAAGTAGCCAAAGACATATTGAAAAAGAAAAATGAAATTGGAAGAATCACACTTCCTGACTTAAAAACACTCTACAAAGCTACAGTGGTCAAAAGTGCGTGGTATTGGCACAAGGATGGACATACTGACCAATGGAACCAAACTAAGAATTCTTGTATAGATCCTCACATATACAGTCATCTGATATTCAACAAGGCCACCATGCCCAAACAACTTGGAGAGAATGGCCTCATCAAGAAATGGTGCTTGGAGAACTGGATATTCATATCCAAAAGAATGAGAGAGGAACACCATCTCATACCTTATACAAAAATCAACTCAAGATGGATCAAAGATCTAAATATAAGAGCTAAGACCATAAAGAGTTTGGAAGTTAATGTAGGGAAACTTCTAGAGGACATTGAATTAGGAAATGATTTCAACACCTTCACACCCAAAGCATGAGCAGTGAAAGGAAAAATAGACAAATGTGATTCTCTCAAAATTAAAAACTTTTCACCTCAAAGGAGGTTATCAAGAAAGTAAAATGGCAGCTTACATAATGGGAGAAAATATTTGGCAACAATATACCTGATAAGAGTCTAATATCCAGCATATATAAAGAAAACCTACACCTCAAAACAATGGATTTGAAAAATGGGCAAGTTACTTGAAAAGACACTTCTCCAAGAAATAAATACAAATGGCTAAAAAGCAAAATAAAAGATGCTCAACATCACTAGCTCTTAAGGAAATGCAAATCAAAACTACAATGAGATACCATCTTACACCCATTAGATTGGTGGCTATTAAAAAAACAGAGGACAACAAGTGTTGGAGAGGATGTGGAGGAATGGGAACAGTCATCCACTGCTGGTGGGAATGTAGAATGGTGAAGCCATTGTGGAGGACAATTTGTCAGTTCATCAAAAAACTGACTATAGAACTGCCATATGATCCAGCAATTCCACTGAAAAATTGAAAGCAAGGATGCAAACAGATGTATGTGCACCAATGTTCATAGTGACATTAATCACTATTGCTAAAAGTTGGAATAAACCCAAATGCCCATCACCAGATGAATGGAAAAACAATTTCTGTTACATATATACAATGGAATATTACTCAGCTGTATGCAGTAATACAGTGTAACACATGGGAAAACCTGGATGAATCTTGAGGACCTTATGTTGAATGAAGCAAGCCAGGCATCAAAGGACAAATGCTACATGATCTTTCTGATATGAATTAAACAAATAAAGTAGACTCAGAAAGCTATTGTCTGGAAGATAGGTTTACAGAAAATATAAAGTGAGAAGAAGGTTGTGAACCAATGCCCACACAGATGTAATCTATGACAAAGTGGATATGTGTAGTTGGGCACTGAAGTGATATGACAGAAGGGTAGTGATACTATTGGTTTGGGTGGTGCAGGTTGACAGGTATGGTTAGCAGGGAGGGTGGGTTGGATGTTCCATGGAACTGCGGGGAGGTTTGGGGAGGGACCTTTGAACACTGGGGATTGACAGATATGTTGTTGAAAGTATAAAATTGGGAATGCTCTTATGGCAATATGACAAGAAAAGTTTACTGGTTTAGGGTGTTGGATGGGGGCATTTGGGACAGGGCATACCTGGGGCAGCCTTCTAGAGGGCGTGCAAGTGATCATTTTGTAATGTGTTATATCAGTGGGTGGAGACTCACATTGAGTGGGAAGGAGCTGGACTCTCATCCTAGGCAGGACCAATATGTTATAAAACAGAGGGGTGGTAGTCTCTTGAAAGCATGAGCAGTTCCTAAAAAGTGAGGACAAACCAATCTATCAAGCCTTCAGTCTTGTTCCAAGTAACTATGAGTCTTGTCATAGTAGGAGTGAAGCTGGGTGGTTGGCATGACACAAAGGGGAGGGAGAGGGAGAAATAGCATAAATGGAATAGGGGGTATTTAGTGGACAATGGAAGTGTTCTACATGATCTTGCAATGATGGGCACAGGTCATGTTAAATATCATCAACATTTATAAAACTGTATGGTCTAAAATGTAAACAGTAATGTAAATCATTGGCCATGGTTAGTAGCTATATTTCACTATTTTTATATCAGTTGTAACAAATGTACCATCTGCATATAAAAAGGTATTAATATGGGAAAAGGGAAAAGGGGGAGAATGTTGGGTTTTTTGGAGTCCCCTGTATTCTGTATGTGACTTTACTGTGACCTAAAACTTCTTTGAAAACAAAATGAAAAAAGTAAGACTCTGGGGAATAAATGGAAGAAAATGTCACTTTACATACAGGACAACAGATATTACAGTGGTGAAAGGCAAAACACCAAAAAATTCTTTTGAAAATATTTTTCATTATTTTTCAATATCCGAATTTTAAAATTTTATTTTATTTTTAGTTTTATTTTATTTTTTATGTATTTTTATTTCTTATATTTAAGTATACTCTTATTATTTCATTTTCCTATTAATTGTGTTTGGCTATTTTTTTGGCTTCATTTTTGAAGAAGCTTTATATCACAGAGGGGTTACAACTGGGGCAAGGGAAGATTATTCTGTGAGGTATCAGTGATGGGGGATATATGGGAAGAAGCTCACCTGGACATACAAATATGGTATATAAATATATTCATTTTTCATGAAGCATTGTCACAGTGGGTAGAGATTCACACAATAAGCAAGAGAATTTTGAATTACCATCCTGGAGAGCTCTGTCATGTTCTCTAATGTAACAGCAACTGTCTCCCAAGTGCAGGGGCAATGACTGGGAAAGGAAGATGGTGCATTGATGGGCCCTTGATATTGACAACTATGCTTGTGAGCCTTTGCTCTTGAAATTGAAACTTAGCCTAGTGTTCCAGGGTTCCTAACAGTTGCCTCTTGAGAATCTCATTGCGGCTCAAATGTGACCTCTCTCTAAGCAAAATTCAGCATATAAATGCATTACATTTACCCCAGCATGGGACATGTCTCCTGGGAATGATCTTCCCTGGCACTGTGGGATTATGACCAAGCACCAACTAGCAATGCAACTGGAAAAAGACCTCAAATAAAAAGGGGAAAAGGTAAAGACAAATGAGTTCATTTGGGTAAGAGACTTCAAAGTGAGTCAGAAGGTCACCCCAGAGGTAATACTTATATACACCTCAGCAGAATCTCATAGACTGCCAAGGTGGATACTACCACAAATAGTGTGGGTCCTGAGGCCTCTGGAGACACCCAGTTCCTATGGTCAGGACAGATAGTTCTGGAGTTTGGTGCCTTGCTAGTGGGCCCTACTTTAGAGTTTGTGCCCCTGAGAGTGACACAGTTGGACTCAATTATGGCCTTCACATGGCTCATCTGTCCCTTCTATTTGAACCTATACTTGGTGCTGGAGTTGGTAGGTATATGTCCAAGAGACTTTAATCTTTTACTGTCCATGTGTCAGCTGGGCCCTGAGCCTCAGTGGAGTTGCAACATCTACTCTCCAGTTCATTGGACTCACCCAGGGCAACTAAAAAGGAGGTGTGGATTGACAACCACCATACCAAGGAAATGAGAGGGCCTACAACTGCAATCAAGAAAATCCCATCCACCAGCTGTATGGGATTGAAGCCCCCTCTCAATTAGAGGTGGAGTGGACATCACCATCCCAGAACAATCAGGGTTGGGGAATGAACTATGAAGTAGAGTGGACTTACAGGTATTCTACAATAGATTTGTTGTGATTCTAGCAATGGAAGAAATTGCAGCATTGATGTGGTGGCAATGGCCACTGGAGGCTCTGGAGGCAGTGGGAAGGAAAGACAGGTATAATGCAGGGGATTTTTTTGGGACTTGGGAATCATCCTGAATGACATTGCAATGACAAATATATGCCATTATATATCTTCCCATAGACTGCAGAATTGTGTGTGACAGAGTGTAAATTCAAATGTGATCTATGGTCCATGCTCAATGGCAATGCCTGAGGATGGGTTTAATAATTGCAATGAATGAGCCACACTCATGAAGGGTGTTGCTTATGTGGGAGGGTGTGGGAGTTGTGGGGAGTGGGGCATATGGGAACCCCTCTATTTTTGGTGTAAGCAACTTAAAAAAATTTTTTTAAATACATTTAAAAAGCCTATTAGATGCAGCAAAAGCAGTACTAAAAGGGAAACTCATAGTCATAAATGCATATATTAAAAATGAAGAAAGAGCTAAAATAATAAAACCTAACTATATACCTGGAGGAATTAGAAAAGAACAACAAACTCATGCCAAAAGAAATCAAACAAATGAATAACAAAGATTAAAGCAGAACTAAATGAAATTGAAAATATAAATGTACTAGAAATAATAAACAAAACCAAATGCTGGTAGTTTCAGAAGATTAATAAAATTGACAAGCCCTTAGCTAAACTAACAAAGATAAAAAGAAAGAAGGTGCAAATACATACATAAGAAATGAGGAAGGGGATATCACCAATGACCCCACAGAAATAATGTGTATCATAAGAGGATATTTTGATAAAGCATATGCCAACAAGATAGATAATTTAGATGAAATGGACAAATTCCTAGAAACTCGCTAGCAGCCTACATTGTCGAAAGAAGAAATTGATGAATTCAACAAAGCAATCATGAGAAAAGAGATAGAATTAGTCATCAAAGGCCTCCCAACTAACAAGAGCCCAGTACCAAATGGCTTCACAGGTGAATTCTACCAAACATTCTGGAAACAATTAGCACCAATCCTCTTAAACTCTTCCAAAAAATAGAAATGGAGGGAACATTGTTTAACTCATTCTATGATGCCAACATCATCCTAATACCAAAGCCAAAGCCTAATGCCAAAGACTCCACAAGAAATGAACTATAGACAAACCACTCTAATGAACCTAGATGCTAAAATCATCAACAGAATACTTGCTAAGCATATTCAACACCACATCAAACAAATTATACACCATGACCAATTGGATTTCATCCCAGATATACAAGGATGGCTCAACATAAGAATATCAATCAATGTAATACACCACATAAAAAGGTTGAAGGAAAAAATCACATGATCATCTCTATAGATGCAGAAATAGGATTCAACATAATACAGCAAACTTTCCTGATAAAAACACTACAAAAGATAGGAATAAAAGGAAACTTCCTCAACATGATAAAGGGTATATATGAAAAAACCCACAGCTAATATAATATTCAATGGTGAAATCTGAAAAGCTTTCCTTCTAAGATCAGGAACATGACAAGTGTGCCCATTTTCACTGCTTCCATTTAACATAGTGTTAGAAGTACTTGCTCAAGCACTTAGGCAAAGAATAAATATAAAAGGCATTCAAAATTGGAAAGGAAGTATTAAAAATTTCAATATTTGTAGATGACATGATCCTATACATAGAAAGCCCTGAGAAATCTACAACAAAGCTTCTAGAGCTTATAAATGAGTTCAGTAAAGTCACAGGTTATAAGATCAATGTGCAAAATCAGTGCATTTCTGTACACCAGTAATGAGCAGTCTGAGGAAGAAATCAAGGGAAAAATCCCATTTATAATAGCAACAAAAAGAATCAAATACCTAGGGATAAATTTAACTAAAGA
The DNA here is from genome assembly GCA_029593785.1 of Cabassous unicinctus. Taxonomy (NCBI): domain Eukaryota; kingdom Metazoa; phylum Chordata; class Mammalia; order Cingulata; family Chlamyphoridae; genus Cabassous; species Cabassous unicinctus. The sequence goes on along the minus strand of JAQZBX010043833.1, from coordinate 1,045 downwards.
TGTAAATGACTTATATGCAGAAAACTACACAATACTGTTAAAAGAAATCAAAGAAGACTTAAATAAATGGAAGAATATTCCATGTTCATGGATAGGAAGCCTAAGCATTATTAATATGTCTATCCTACCCAAACTAATTTACAGATTCAATGCTTTTCCAATAAAAATTACCACAGCATTTTTTACAGAATTTGAAAAACTATGAAATTTATTTGGAATGGCAAGAGGCTCAGAATAGCCAAAGACATATTGCAAAAGAAAAATGAAATTGGAGGAATCACACTATCTTGCTTTAAAACATACTACAAACTACAGTGGCCAAAACTGCATAGGTATTGGCACAAAGACAGATATACTGACCAATGGATTTGAATTGAGAGTTCTGATATAGATCCTTTCATATACAGTCTAGTGATATTTGACAAGGCCACAAAGCCCATTCAACTAGGAAAGAATGGTCACTTCAACAAATGGTGTCTGGACAACTGGATATTCATATCCAAAAGGATGAGAGTGGAACACCATCTCACACCTTATACAAAAATTGACTCAAGATGTATTAAAGTTCTAAATATAAGGACCAATACCATAAAGACCTTGGAAGATAATGTAGGGAAGCATCTACAGGATCTTGTATTAGGAAATGGTTTCATGAACTTAACACCCAAAACATGAGCCAAGAAAGAAAAAAATAGATAAATGGGACCTCCTCAAAATTAAAAATTCTTGCACCTCAGAGGAGTTTGTCAAGAAAGTCAAAAGGCAGCCTACTAAATGGGAGGAAATATTTGGTAGCCATATATCTGATGGGGACCTAATATCAAGCATATATAAAGAAATCCTATACCTCAAAAATAAAAAGACAAACAACCCATTTGAAAAATGGGCAAGTATGGGAAGCAGATGTGGCTCAAGTGATTGGGCTCCCATCTACCTAGTAGGAGGTCCAGGGTTCTATTCCTGGGGACTCCTGGTGAAAGCAAGCTGGCCCACCTGGTGAGCTGGTCTGAGCAGAGAGCTGACCCATGTGGACTGCTGGCCCATG
>JAQZBX010043832.1:0-21542 GCA_029593785.1 Cabassous unicinctus | reverse complement strand
TTATTAGAGAGAAAGAATTTTCCCACACACCGTGTCAATGCTAATTGGAAATGAAATTTTTAACCCATTTACATAATAAATTTTTTAAATTAAGAGTATTCAGTGATATGAATTTATGAGGATTGTTTTTTAAAATAAAACTTTTAAGATTTTTTTACTAATTGTTGATGAAATAATATTAAACTACTCTAACTTGGAGAAAAATAATCAGAGGAAATCAAATTCTTCTCAGTTATTATTTTTTAATAATCACAAATTTAAATTGATAATTCAGAGGAAATCATATAATATGACTTCATGATTGTTTATTGAATAGTAAATAGGCTGCAGGTTTTGATTCAAGAAAACCATTCCTGATTTTCTGGATAACTTTGCATCATTCTGCAGTGCACTATGATTGTGAAGTATATATCTATAAATATATATAAATGTTCTTTTGCCATATTGTAATTTTTAGAAAGAATTGAAAATAAAATCAAACTCATTCTTACAAAGAAATCAAAACCAGTGGATACACGCAAAAATTGCTGGAACTCAGAATAAACAGCTCCCAAACTCTAAATCACTCCTATGGCCTGTGAAAGTCTCTTCTAACACTGGAGAGAAAAGGGTTTGGTAACGACAATTAGTTGACAAAGAGGAAGTCAACTATTCACAAGATATCATGGGGGAGAGGAATGGTTCATTAAAATAAGGACCTAGTCCATCAAGGAGAATGCAATGGCATCCATTCTCTGCACACATGATTATAGACTTCAACAATGAAAAAAAAACAAAAAAGGACCACTTTAGAGAACAAGGTAATTAATAATTTCCTGATTGACTCACACCACTCTCTTTCCCCTCATCAAAATTTTAGTGAAGGATATCATTCATACATGAACATACACAAAGTTGTAGTGAAGAATAATATACATGAACTTACATTATATAAGGCCATAACTCTTTGCAGGGAACCTATGCACACATCTGAAGGAAGAAATTTAACTGTGAGCTTTTTTTTAAACTTGGCCAGATCATCATTCCAGCATGCCAAATAAGGATAAATGATGCTGCACATTTTGTTTACATTTTCTAACATCACTTTTATTTTTTGAAATAAGTGTATTTCAATGACAAATATTAAACAATTATCCTATGTACCCAATGTGTAAATTCTGTGGTTATTAGTATATTTACCAAGGAGGCTTTCTTCTCTTCAATATTAAACACCTGCAGTCTTTCTAAAATAATTATAATAGAGAAAGAAAATTCAGATGAACAAAGAAGAAATTATTCACCTCTCAAACCATTGTTGACACTGCCATATATAGGTGTTTTTCGGGGTGTCCTTGAAAAATATTTTTTGTTACCTATCCATTCCATTGATATATGATCACATACAACTTCATGTGGAGAAAGGTAGCAAAGAATGGCCTTTTTAAACGTGCTGCAAATGCCTTAATATAAAATTATATACTGTAATGTAAATGTTTGACTGAAAATGTAAATTTTTTAATGAGTGAAAATTGATAAGATTTAACAGAGTCAATTTTAAGAAAGAGATAGTATGACACAAACACTTAGAAAGGAAAAAATTCAGCTTATATAATGGAAAGAAATTAAAACAAAATTCTAATTATTATATTATAGTAGAACATTTAGACATAATAATCTTGCAAGGCATGAAATATTTTTTTTTAGCATGAAATTTCCATTATGTCATTCCGTCTTTCTGAGTAAAATATTCCTCTTTGGGAATTGCCTATATCCCATTGGCATAAATTCCCACACATAAAAAAATCACTAGGAAAACCATCGTATTTCCAAAGAGAGATACTCAAAGAAAAGTTATCTAAGGGCAGAGGAAGAAATGAAAACAGAATGAGGAACTATTGTCGTCTAAATGGAGGGCCAACATTATCAAAATTCACCAGGCCCAAGATACATCCATTTTAGTCCTGCAGAGTAATTATTTCAACTCTGGGGCATGGAGGATGACATCTTTGGAAAAGCCAGCAGCAGGAGAGTAGGTACTGCTAAAAATAGGAAGCGATAAGAAGAATGGAATCCTGGAGAAAAGAAATTGCACCCTAATTATCAAAATTAGAAAAAAAAGAAAACTAAAATCCACAAGCCAAATGAGGGTCATGTGGAAAAATTAAACACAAGAGTCTTTAAAACAGACACAAGACATCCACCCAACATTCCAGACATGTTGAACGCAGGGCTTAAAAAATAGTTTTGAACATATGTCATGATCGTTATCTAGGGGTGAGTAATACCATGATATTTTATCATGATGTAAGAAATATTCCACTATGGTGTCATGAGATGCTGGAGGAAAGCACCATGCGTATGCAGACTGCATGAATAAATGTTACATTAGTTTACAGTTTCTGTTAAAAATTTGTTTTCATGAAATAAGAATGTGGCAGTTTACAGGTGAAAATTAGATACAACTCAGATTAGGATGATACTCTCTCATATGCAAATTTTTAGTATTTATAAAACAAAATTAATTTTACAGTATTCTGTAAAATACAATTTTAAGAGAATTGTTAAACATCTATTATCGTATATGAAATAATTTTAATTAGAAAGAAAGAATTTTCCACACCCTGTCAATGATAATTGAAAAGGAAAGTTTTTAGCCCTTTTAAATAGTAAATTCTTTGAAATAAAGAGGCTTCAGTGATATGAGTTTGTGTGGAATGTCTTTTTCAAATAAATTTTTGGAATCAATTTTCTTCCTAATTGTTGATGAAATAATGTTAAAATACTCTAACTAGGGGAAAAATAATCGGAGAAAACCAAATTCTTCTCAGTGATTCCTCTATTTTTTAATAATCACAAATTAAAATGGGCAATTCAGAGGAAATCATTTTACATGGCTTCATGATTGTTTTCTGAATGGTTAGGAAGTTCCAGGTTTTGTTCCAAGAAAGCCTATCCTGATATTCTGGATATCTTTGTGCAGTTCTCCTGTGCAGTGGTATTGTGATGTAGGTATCCCTGTATATATAAGTGTTCTTATGCCATATTGTAATGTTTTAGAAAGAATTGGGAAAAAAATCAAACTCATTCTTACAAAGAAAGCAGAATTCACAAATACACATACAAAACTATGGATCTCAGAATAAGTAGCTTTCAAACTCAAAATTTCTCCTATGGCTTGAGAAGGTCTCTTCCCACATAGTAGAGAAAAGTCACTAGTGAAGACCAATAATTAACAAAGAGGGGGGAAAATATTCACAAGATATCATGAGTGAGAGGAATGGTTCATAAATATAAGGACGAAGTCCATCAAGGAGAATATACTGCCATCCATTCTATGCTCACGTGATTATAAAATTAAAGAAGGAAGAAACACAAATAAAGGAGCACTTTAGAGTTATCAGTAATTTAAAAATTTCCTGTTTCACTCACAGCACCCTCTTTAACTTCATCAAATTTTTAGCATCGTATGTCATTCATACATGAACATACAAAAACTTGTAGTGAAGATCAAAACACATGACCTAAGAAATTAAAGTTGCAAAACTACTTAGAGTGCACCTATGCACACATCTATAGGAGGAAATTGAATTGGGAATCATTTTTTAATACTTCTCCATACCATCTTTCAAATATGATTAAGAAGTATGAATGATGATGAACTTTTGTGTGCTTTTTCTACCATCGACAATATTTTTTAAAATAAAGCTGTTTCAATGACAAATATTAGACCAAATCCTGTTTATCCAATGTGTACATTTCCTGGTGATTGGTATATTCACAAAGGCAGGCATTGCCCACTTCAATCATTATAAAACCCTTTCAATATTTCTATAATAAATAAAATTAAGAAAGAAAATCCAGATGAAGAAAAAAGAAATTATTCACCTCTTAAACCCTTTGTTGACACTGACATATAGAGATGTTTTACTTGGAGTACTTGAAAAAAAAATTTCAGTTATCCATCCATTCAATTGATATATGATAACATACCACATAATGTGGAGAAAGGGAGCAATGTATCGCCTTGTTAAACATGTTGCAATTGTCTTTAATATAAAATTATACACTGAAGTGGTTACGCTTGATAGAAAAATTAAATTTTAAAGGAAGTGAAATTCGGTTAGATTTAATAAAATCAATGATGTGAAAGTCATACTGTGGCACAAACTCTTATAAAGGCAAACAATTAGTTTGATATAATGGAAATTAATATATGCAAAATTCCAATACTTTATTCCAGGAGTAACATTCAGGCATAATAATTTCTAGGTATGAAATAAATTTTTTTATCATGCAATTTCCATTAAAGGATTCTTTCACCCTGAGAAAAAAATTCCTCATTGTGAATTGCCCATATCCCATTGGCACAAATATCCACACATAATGAGAAAACGATTGTATTTCCAACTAGAGACACTCAGAGCAATGAAATCCAAAGGCAGAGCAGGGAATGAGAATAGAATGAGAAACTATTGTGTTGTCAATGAAGGGGCATATTCATCAAAATTCACCAGACACCAGATACATCAAATTTTATTACTGAATATTAATTATTTGGGTTTTGGGGACATGGAGAATGGGATCTTTGGAAAAGACAGCCTCAGGAGAAAAGGCACTGCCAAAAAAAGAAAAGAAAGAGAAGAACGGAATTCTGTAGGAAAAAACCTGTACTCCAATTCACAAAATTAGAATGAAAAGGGAAAAAAATCCACTAGCAAACTCAGGACTATGTGGAAAAATTTAAAAGATGAGTCTTTAAAACAGACACACCACATACACACAACTTTCCAGACATGTTGAATGCAGAGCTTGAAAAATAGAATTGAACATGTGGTATGTTCTATAGCTAATGAGAAATATTGTCAAGATATTTTACCATGATGTAAGAAATATTCCACCACGGTGTCATGTAATGATGGATGAAAGTGCTATGAGTATGCCAATTGAGTGATTAAATGTTACGTTATTTTACAGATTCTGTTAAAAATATGTTTTTACAGAAACAAGATTGTGGCCATTTGGAGAAGAAAACTAGATATTACTCAGATTAGGATGACACTCTCTAAAAGGAAATTTGTTTATTGATAAATCTAAATTAATTTGACAATGCTCAGTAAAATAAATTTTAAAAGAATGAATAAATATCTATTATCGTCTATTAATAAATCTTTACTTAGAGAGAAGTAATTTTTCCACACCCTGTCAATGCTATTTGAAAATGAACCTTTTTAGGCCTTTTAAATACTAAATTCTCTAAAATTTTGAGGCTTCAGTGATATGAGGTTGTGTGGAATGCCTTTTTCACATAAATTTTTGGAACCTGTTTTCTTCCTAATAGATAATGAAATAAAATTAAACTACAGAAATTGGAGTAAAATAATAGGAGGAAACAAAATGCTTATCAGTGATTCCTCCATTTTTTTAATAATCACAAACTTAAATCGATAATTCAGAGGAAATCATTTTACATGACTTTATGATTGTTTACTGGATCATTAGGAGGCTCCCGGTTTTGTTTCAGAAATGACTTTCTTGATTTTTTGGATGTCTTTGGTTTGTTCTGCAGTGCAGGGAGCTTGTGATGTCTGTATACATATATAAATAAATGTTCTTATGCCATATTGTAATCTTTATGAAAGGATTGGAAATAAAAACAAACTCAATTTTACAAAGAAAGCAGAGCCAGATATACACAAACTAAATGCTGGAAATCAGAATAAATAGCTCCCAAACTCAAAATTTCTCCTATGACTTTTGAAAGTCTTCTCTTACTCAGGAGAGAAAAGTCACTGTTACGGTCCATTAGTTGACAAAAAGGGAATCAATTATTCAAAAGATATTATCAGGGAGAGGAATGGTTCATAAAAATTCGGGACTAGTCCATCAAGGAAAATATACTTCCATATATTCTATGTACACATGATTATAAAATTCAACAATGAAGAATAACAAATAAATGACCACTTGAGATAAATAGGTAATTATGAAATTTCCTGTTTGACTCACACCACCCTCTTTCCTTTAATGAATTTTTTAGCAACGTATATCATTCATATATGAACATACAAAAACACGTAGTGAGGAGCAAAAGATATAACCTTAGAAAATAAAGGGGCATAACTACTTAGATTGAACCTATGCACACATCACAAGGAGGAACTTGAATTGTGAATCATTTTTTAATACTTGGCCAGACCATCTTTCAAACACGGCTAAGTATGAATGATGCCGAAATTTTGTGTGCTTTTTCAGACATCAACAATATTATTTAAAACAAATCTATTTTGATGAAAAATATTAAAACAATATCCCATTTATCCAATGGGTACATTCCATAGGTGATGACTGGTATATTCATAGAGGCATGCATTATTCTCTTCAATGTTAAACCAATTCAATAATTGTAAAATAATTATAATAAAGAAAGAAAATCCAGATGAAAAAAGAAGAAATTATTGATCTCTCAAAACCTTTGTTGACACTGCCATGTAGAGAAGTTTTTCTGGGAGTCCTTGAAAAAAGTTTTCAGTTATCTATCCATTCTATTGATATATGATCACATATCACATCATGTGGAGAAAGGGAACAATGAATGGTCTTCTTAAACATGTTGCAAAAGAATTTAATATAAAATTACATGCTAAAATGGATATGTTTGACAGAAAATGTAAATTTTAAAAGGGAGCTAAATTTCATTAGATTTAATAAAGTCAATGGTAAGAAAGAGATATTATGGCACAAACACTTATAAAGGAAAATAATTCATCTGATATTTTGGAAATAAATTAAGCAAAATTCTAATTTTTTATCATATGTAGGACATTCAGACATAATTATCTCTCAAGGCAAGAAATAATTTTTATTTACCATGCAATTTCTATTAAGGCATTTATTCTTTCTGAGTAAACAAATTCTCTTTGGTAATTGCCCAAATCCCATTGGCAGAAATTAGCACACATTAAAAGATCACTAGTAAATCTGTCGTATTTCCAATGAGAGATACCCAGAGCAATGGAATCCAATGACAGAGGAAGAAATGAGAATAGAATGAGAAACTATTGTCATCTTAATGGAGGGCCAACATTATCAAAAGTTACCTGACACCAGCTACATCCATTTTAGTGCTGCTGAGTAACAACTGGGAACTCGGGGACATGGAAGATGGGATCTTTGTTAAAGGCAGCAGCAGGAGAGTAGGCACTGCTAAAAATAGAAAAGAAAGAGAAGAATGAAATCCTGGAGGAAAAAAATTGCTCCAAAATTCTCAAATTTAGAATTAAAAGTGAAAAAAATTCCACTAGCCAACTCAGGACTTGGTGGAAAAATTAAAACACAAGTGTCTTTAAAACTGGCACACTACCTAAACACAACTTTCCGGACATGCTGAAGGCAGGACTTGGAAAATAGTTTTGAACACATGGTATTTTCTATGTCTAGGAGAGAATAACATCATGATAAATTATCATGATGTTAGAAACATTCCTCCATGGTGTCATGTGATGCTCATAGAAAGTTTTATGAGTAGAATGATTGAGTGCATAAATGTTTTGTTAGTTTAGAGATTCTTTTAAAAAATGTGTATTTACAGAAACAAGATGGGGCAGTTTGGAAGTGAAAACTAGATATAACTCAGATTACGATGTTACTCTCTCATATGCAAATTTGTTGCATTATAAAACAAAATTCATTTTACAGTACTCAGTAAAATACAATTTTAAGGGAATGCTTAAATATCTATTATCTTCTACTGATAAATCTTTACTTAGAAAAAAAGAATTTTTCCACACTCTATCAATGCTATTTGAAAATGAAAATTTTAGCCCCTTTAAATAGTAAATTCTTTAAAATTAAGAGGCTTTAATGTTATGAGTTTTTGTGGAATGCCATTTTCTCATAAATTTTTGGGACTGATTTTTTCCTAAAAGTTAAAGAAGTAATATTGAAGTACACAAATTGTAGAAAAATAATAAGAGGAATTCAAATGCTTCTCAGTGATTACACAATTTTTTAATAATCACAAATTTAAATTGATAATTCAGAGGAAATCAATTTACATGACTTCATGATTTTTTACTGAAGGTGTAGAAGGCTCCAAGTTTGGATTCAAGAAAGACTTCCTGATTTTCTAGATATTTTTGTGTCATTCTCCAGTGCAGTGGGATTTGGATGCATGTATGCATACATATATATAAGTGTTCCTACACCATATTGTAATTTTTTAGAAAGAATTGAAATAAAATCTAATTCTTTCTTACAAAGAAAGCAGAAACCACCATACAAACACAAAACACATTGGAACTCAGAATGAACTGCTCCCATACTCAAAATTTCTCCTGCGGCTTGTGAAAGTCTCTTCCCTCACAGGAGAGGAAAGGAATTGTTAAGCACCATTAGTTGACAAAGAGCTAGTCAACTGTTTTCAAGATATCAAGGGGGGAGGAATGTTTCCTATAAATAAGGACTTAGTCCATCAAGCAGAATGTACAGCCCTCCATTCTATGCACACATGATTATAGAATGCAACAATGAAAAAAAAATACAAAAAAGGCCACTGTAGAGAAATAGGTAATTCAAAAATTGACTGTTTGACTCACACCATCCTCTTTCCTTTCAACAATTTTGTAGTGATGGATACCATTCATACATGAACATACACAAGCTTATAGTGAAGAGGAAATCAAAAGACATTACAATATCAAGGGTCATAACTCCTTACAGGGGACCTAGGCATGCATCTCAAGGAGGAATTTAAATTGTGAGTCATTTTTTAAAACTTGGCCCTACCCTCTTTCAAACATGCCGAATAAGTAGGAATGATGCCGCACTGGTTTACATTTTCTCACATCACGAACATTTTTTGAAACAAATTTATTTCAATGATAAATTTTAAACCAATATCCTATTTACACAATGTGTGCATTCCGTGGTGATTGGCGTATTCACAGAGGCATTCATTCCTCTCTTCAGTATTAAACCCATTTAATGTATCTATAATAATTATAGTAAAGAAAGTCCAGATGAACAAATAAGAAATTATTCATCTCTCAAGCCTTTGTTGACACTGCCATATATAGGTGTTTTTATGGGTGTCCTTGAAAAAAAAATTTGGTTATCTATCCATTCTATTGATATATGATCACCAGCACATCATGTGGAGAAAGGGAGCAAGTAATGGCCTTCCTAAAGGTGTTGCAAATGTCTTTAATATAAAATTATACACTGAAATGGATATCATTGATAGAAAATGTTAATTTTTATAGCGAGTGAAATTTGGTTAGATTTAATATAATCAATGATATGAAAGACATAGTATAGCACAAACACTTTTAAAGGAATATAATTAGTCTGATACAAAGAAAAGTAAAATAAACAAAATTCTACTTATTTTATTAAAGGAGTAACATTCAGGAATAATAACCTCTGGATATGAAATATTTTTTTTTTATTTTCATTCAATTTCTATTAAGGCTATCATTGAGAAACTATTGTCACCTCAATGGAGGGCCAACATTATCAAATTCATCTTGCAGCATAAACACTTATTTTAGTGCTGTAGAGTAATTTTTTGGAACTCATGGGCTTGGAGGATGAGCTCTTTGGAAAAGGCAGCAGCAGAAGTCTACGCATTGCTAAAAATAGAAAAGAAAGAGAATAATGGAATCCTGGAAAAAAGACATTGCTCCCTAATTCACAAAATTAGAATTAAAACAAAAAAAATTCCACTAGTCAACTCAAGACAATGTGGAATAATAAAAAAAAAAAAAGAAACTTTATAAAAGACATACCACATACACAAAACTCCAGATATGTTGAAGGCAGGGCTTGGAAAACAGTTTTGAACATATGGTCTGGTCTGTGGGTAGGAGTGAATAATGACATGATATTTTATCATGATATAAGAAATATTCCACCACGGTGCCATGTGATTCTGGAGGAAAATGCTATGAGTATGCAAATTGCATGCATAAATGTTATGTTAGTTTACAGATTCTGTTAAAAAATATGTTTTTACAGAAACAAGATTGTGACAGGTTAGAGGTGAAAAGGAGATCTAACTCAGATTAAGATGATACTCTCTGATATAAAAATTTGTTGTATTTAAAAAGCAAAATTAATTTTACAATACTTATTAAAATACAATTTTAAAAACAGGATTATATATCTATTATCATCTACTAATAAATCTTTCTTAGATATAAAGAATTTTTCCACACCCTGTCAATGGTAATTTAAAATGAAACTTTTTAACCCTTTTAAATAGTAAATTCTTTAAAACTAAGAGGCTTCACTGATATGAGTTTGTGTGGAATGCCTTTGCCACCTTAATTTTTAGACCCAATTTACTTCCTAATAGTTAATGTAATAATATTAAACCACACAAATTGGAGAAAAATAATACGAGGAAAGCAAATGTTTCTCAGTGATTCCTTCATTTTTAATTATCAAATTTATATCCATAATTCAGAGGATATCAGTTTTATGACTTCACGATTATTTACTGAATGGTTAGGAGGCTCCAGATTTTGTTTCAAGAAAGCCTTTCCTGATTTTCTGGATATCTTTGTGTCATTCTCCAGTGCAGTGGGATTCTGATATATATTTCAATATATACATAAGAGTTCTTAGGCCATATTGTATTTTTTTAGAAAGAATTGGAAATAAAATCAAACTCATTCTTACAAAAAAAGCAAAAAACCAAACATAAAAAATCAAAATGCTGGAACTCAGAATAAATGGCTCCCAAACTCACAACTTCTCCTATGGCTTGTGAAAATCTCTTCCCACACAGAAGAGAAAAGTCACTGCTTATATCCATTAGTTGACAAAGAGGGAGTCAACTTTTCCCAAGGTATCATGTGGGAGAGGAATAGATCATAAAAATAAGGACTTCATCCATCTAGGAGAATGTATTGCCATCCATTATATGCACTTGTGCTTCTAGTATTCAACAATGAAGAAAAACTAAAAATGATCACTTTATGGAATTAGGGAATTCCAAATTTTGCTGTTTCACTCACACCAATCTCTTTCCCTTAATCAAATATTTAGTGATGGATTTCATTCTTACATGAACATATACAAACTTGTAATGAAGGGGATACCACAAGACTTTACAATATAAAGGGCAATAACTCCTGAAGGGGATCTTATGCACACATTTCAAGGAAGAATTTGATTTCTGAGATATTTTTTAAATATTGTGCAGTGCGTCTATGAAACTTGCCTAATAAGCATGAATGATGCCACACCTTTTCTTTAAATTTTCTGACATCGAGAATATTTTTTTAAACAAACTGTTACAATGATAAATACTAAACCAATATCTTATTTATCCCATATGTACATTCCCTGGTCATTGGTATGTTCACAGAGGCGTGCTTTCCTCTCTTCAATATTAAACCCATTCAATATTTATATAATAATTATAATAAAGAAAGAAAATGCAGAAGAACAAAGAAGAAATTATTCACCACTCAAACCATTTGTAGGCACTTCTATATATAAGTGTTTTTGGGTGCCCTTGAAAAAACAATTTTGGTTATCTAACCATTACATTGATATATGTTCCCAAAGCACATCAGGAGGAGAAAGGTGCAATGATTGGCATTATTAAATGTGTTGTAAACATCTTTAAAATAAAATTATATAGTGAAATGGATATAAGTGTGACATAAAATGTAAATTTTAAAAGATAGTGAAATTTGGTTATATTGAATATAGTCAATGATAAGAAAGAGATAGTATGGCACAAACACTTTTAAAGGAAAATAATATGTCTGATATAATGGAAATAAATTAAAACAAAATTCAATCTATTATATTGTAGGTAGACCATTCAGATATAACAAACTCTTAAGGCTTGATAAAATTTTCTTTTACCATGCAATTTCCATTAAGGCAATCATTCTTTCTGAGTATAAAGCACATCTTTGTGAATTACCCATATCCCATTGGCACAAATTCACACACATAACAAAGTCAATAGGAAAACCATCATTTTTCCAATGAGAGATACTCAGAGCAATGGAATCCCAGGGCAGAGGAAGAAATGAGAATAGAATAAGAAACTATTATCATCTCAATGGAGGGCCAACATTATAAAAATTCACCAGACACTATATACATCCATTTAGTGCTGCAGAGTAATGGAAAAGGCAGCAGTAGGAGAGTAGGCAATGGTAAAAACAGAAATGAAAGAAAAGAAAGGAATCCTGGAGAATAGAAACTGCACTGTAATTCTCAAAATAAGAATGAAAAGGGAAAAAAATCCACTATCCATCTCAGGACTCTGTGGAAAAATTTAAAAGACAAGAGTATTTAAAACAGACACAACAAATACGCACAACTATCCAGATATGTTGAAGGCAGGGCTTGAAAAATAGTTTTGTACATATGGTATGATCTGTGGCTAGGGGGAAATAATGTCATGGTATTTTCTCATGATGTAAGAAATATTTCATCATGGTTTCATGTGAAGCATGAAGAAAGTGCTATGGGTATGCAGATTGAGTGCATAAATGTTATGTTACCTTACAGATTCTGTTAAAAAATATGATTTTACAGAAACAAGAATGTGGCAGTTTGGAGGTAAAAAACAGATATAACTCAGATTAGGATGATACTCTCTCATAAGAAAATTTGTTGAATTTAAAAACAAAACTTATTTACAGTATTCAGTAAAATAAAATTTTAAAAGAATGGTTAAATATTTATTACAGTCTAATAATAAAACTTTAGTTAGAGAGAAAGAATTTTTCCACAATCTGTCAATGCTAATTGAAATTGAAACTTTTAAGCCCATTTAAATAGTAAGTTCTTTAAAATTAAGAGGCTTCAGTGGTATGAGTTTGTGTGGAATGCCTTTTTCACATAAATTTTTGGACCCGATTTTTTTCCTAGTAGTTAATGAAATAATATTAAACTACAAAAATTGGGTACAAATAGTTGGGGGAAACGACATGCTTCTCAGTGATTCCTCAATTTTTTAATAGTCACAAATTTATAATGATAATTCAGAGTTAATCATTTTACATGACTTAATGATTGTTACTGAATAGTTAGTATGCTCAAGCTTTTGTTTAAGGATAACAATTACTGGTGTCCTGGATATTTTTTTGTCCTTCTCCAGGGCACTGGGATTGTGATGTATGTATTCACATATATATACATAAGTGTTCTTATGCCATTTTGTAATTTTTTAGAAAGAATTGAAACAAAATCAAATTCATTCTTGCAAAGAAAGCAGAATCCACAGATACACAAAAAAACACTGGAACTAAGAATAAACAGCTCCCAAACTCAAACTTTCTCCTAAGGCTTGTGATAGTCTCTTCCCACACAGGAGAGAAAAGGGTTTGGTAAGAGCCATTATTTGGCAAAGAGGGAGTCAACAATTCACAAGATATCATGGAGAGAAGAATGGTTCATAAATATAAGGACCTAGTCCATCAAGCAGAATTTACAGCCCTCCTATCGATGCACATGTGATTATAGAAACCAAAAATGAAGAACAAGAAAAAAAGTACACTTTAAAAATTAGGTAATTCCAAAATTTCCTGTTTGACTTACACCATGCTCTTTCTCTTAATCAGCTTTTGACAAAGAATATCATTCATACAAGAACATACACAAACTTGAAATGAAGAGGAAAACACATGACCTTACAATATAAATGCACATAACTCCTTACAGGGGACCTATGCACACATCTCAAGGAGAAACTTGAATTTGAGTCATTATTTAAAACTTGCCCTAACCATCTTTCAAAAATGCCTATTAAGTTTGAATGATGCTGAACTTCTTGTTTAGGTTTTCTTACATCATTAATATTTTTTAAAACAAGCCTGTTTCAATGTTAAATAGTAAACCAATATCCTATTTACCCAATGTGGACATTCCGTGGTGATACGTATATTTACAGAGGCGTGCATTCCTCTCTTCAATATGAAACCAGTTCAACATTTCTATATTAATTAAAATAAACAAAGAAAATCCAGATGAACAAAGAAGAAATTATTCATCTCTCAAGCCCTTTTTTGCCACAGCAATATATAGCTGTATTCTGGGTGTACTTGAAAAACAATTTTTGCTTATCTATCCATTACATTGATATATGACCACATACCACATCATGTGGAGAAAGGTAGCAATGAATGGCCTTCTTAAACGTGGTGCAAAAGGCCTTTAATATAAAATTATATACTGAAATGGATATATGTTTGACAGAAAAAGTAAATTTTAAAAGGGAGTGATATTTGTTTTGATTTAATATTTTCAATGATATGGAAGAGAGAGTATGGCACAAACACTTATAAAGGAAAATAATTCCTCACATATAATGGAAATAAATTAAAACAAAATTCTAATTATTATATTATAGGCAGAGCATTTACACATAATAATCTCACAAAGCATGAAACAAATTTTTTTACCATGCAATTTCCATTAAGTCATTCATTCTTTCTGAGTTAAAAATTCCTTTATGTGAATTGCCCATATCCCATTGGCGCCAATTCCAACAAATATCAATATCACTAGGAAATCCATGGTATTTCCAATGAGAGATAATCAGAGAAATGGAATCCGAGGGCATAGGAGTATTGAGAATAGAATGAGAAACTATTGTCATCTCAATGGAGGGCCAACATTATCAAAATTCACCAGACACCAGAAACATACATTTTAGTGCTGCAAAGTAATTATTTTACACTAGGGGGCATGGTGGATGGGATCTTTGGAAAAGGTAGTAGTAGGAGAGTAGGCAATTCTAAAAATGCAAAGAAAAGGAAAAATGGAATCCTGGAGAAAAAAAATTGCATCCTATTTCACAAAATTAGACTTAAAAGAAAAAAGTCCACTGGTCAACTCAGGACTATGTGGAAAACTTAAAACACAAGAATCTTTAAAACAGACACACCACATACACACAACTTTCCAGACATATTGAAGGCAGGGTTTGGAAAACAGTTTTGAATCTATGGTATGGTTTGTGGCTAGGGTTGAATAATGTCAGAATATTTTATCATGATGTAAGAAATATTCAACCATGGTGTCATGTGATGCTTGTAGAAAATGCTATGAGCATGCAGACTGAGTGCATAAATATTATGTTAGTGTACACATTCTTGAAAATAATATGATTTTACAGAAATCATAATATGGTAGTTTGGAGGAAATAAAAGCTATAACTCAGATTTGAATCATATTCTCTCATATGCAAATTCCTTGTATTTAAAAAAACAAAATTTATTTTACAGTACTAGGTAAAATACAATTTTAATAGAACAGTCAAATATATAATATCATCTGCTTATGAATCTTTACTTAGAGAAAAAGAAATTTTCTGCACACTGTCGATGTAAATTGAAAATGAAAATTTTAAGCCCTTTGAAATAGTAAATTGTTTAAAATTAAGAGGCTTCAGTGATATGAGTATCTGTGGAATGCCTTTTTCACACAAATTTTTGGAACTGATTTTCTTCATAATAATTAATGAAATAATATTGAACTACACAAATTGGAGAAAAATATTAAGAGGAAACCAAATGTTACTCTGTGATTCCTCCATTTTTTAATAATCACAAATTAAATCAATAATTCAGAGGAAATCATTTTACATGACTTCATGATTGTTTCCTAAATGGTTAGGAGGCTCCAGGTTTTGTTTCAAGCAAGACTTTCCTGATTTTCTGGATATCTTTTTGCTGTTCTCCATTGCACTCTGATTGTGATGCAGGTATCCATATATATATATATATATGTGTTCATATGCCATATTGGAATTTTTTAGAATGAATTGGCATAAAATCACATTCATTCTTACAAAGAAAGCAGAATCCACAGATACAAAAATAGAAAATGCTGGAACTCAGAATAAACAGCTCCCAAACCCAAAATTTCTCCTATGGCTAATGAAAGTCTCTTGGTACACTGGCTAGGAAAGGGATAGATAAGGACCATTAGTTGAAAAGGGGGAGTCAACTATTCACAAGTTATCATGAGGGAGAGGAATGGTACGTAAAAATAAGGACCTAGTCCATCAAGCAGAATGTACAGCCCTCCATTCTATGCACACATGCTTATAGAATCCAACAATGAAGAAAAACAGAAAAAGAACCACTTTAGAGAAATAGGTAAGTACAAAATTTCCTGTTTGACTCACAGCCCCCTGTTCCATTCCTTAATTTTTTAGCGACAGATATCATTCATACATGAACATACACAAACTTGTATTGAAGAGGAAAACACAAGACCGTACAATATAAAGAGACATAACTCCTTGCAGGGCACCTATGCACAAATCTCAAGGAGGAAATTTAATTGTGAGTCATTTATTAATACTTGGACAGACCATCTTTCCAACATGCTTAATAAGTATAAATAATGCTGCACATTCTTTTTACATTTTCTGACATCAGTAATATATTTGAAACCAATCTTTTTCAATAATAAATATTAAACAAATATCCTAAGTACCCTATGTGTATATTTCATGGTGATTGGTATATTCACCGAGGATGCATTCTTGTCTTCAATATTAAACTCATTCAGTATTTTTATAATAATTATAATAAAGAAAGAATTTCAAGATTAACAAAGAAGAAGTTATTCAACTCTCAAACACTTGAGATAACACTGCCATATATGGGTGTTTTTCTGGGTGTTCTTGAAAAATATTTTTTGGTTGTCTATCCATTCCATTGATATATGATCACATACAACCTCATGTGGAGAAAGGTAGCAATGAACGGCCTTTTAAATGTGCTGCAAATGTCTTAATATAAAATTATATACTTATCTGGATAGAAGTTTGAAAATCTAATTTTTTAATAGGAAGTGAAGTTTGATTAGATTTAATGGAGTCAATTAAAAAAAGAGATAGTATGGCACAAACACTTATAAAGGAAAATAATTCACCTGATACAATTCAAAGGAATTTTTAAAAATTCTAATTATTATATTATAGGTAGAACACTTAGATATAATAATCTCTCAAGTCATAATTTTTTTTTTATGATGCAGTTTCCATTAAGGCATTCATTCTTTCAGAGTAAAAATTTATCTTTGGAAATTGCCCATATTCCATTGGCACAAATTCCCACCCATTACAATGTCACTAGGAAAACCACTGTATTTCCGATGAGAGATACTCAGAACAAAGTTATCCAAGGACAGGGGAAGAAATGAGAATAGAATGAGAAACTATTGTCATCTAAATGGAGGGCCAACATTATCAAAAGTCACCAGGCACAAGACACATCCATTTTAGTGCTGCAGAGTAATTATTTGGAACTAGGGGCCATGGAGGATGGGATCTTTGGAAAAGGCAGTAGCAGGAGAGTAGGTATTGCTAAAAATAGCAAAGAAAGAGAGGAATGGAATCCTGGAGAAAAGAAATTGCACCCTAATTCTCAAAATTAAAATTAAAAGGAAAAATATCCACTAGCCAACTGAGGAGAATGTGGAAAAATTAAAACACAAGAGTCTTTAAAACAGACACACCACATCCACACATCTTTCCAGACATGATGAAGGCATGGCTTGGAATATAGTTTTGAACATATGGCAGGATTGGTGTCTAAGGGGGAGTAATGTCATGATATATAATCATGAGGTAAGAAATATTCCACCACCGTGTCATGTGATGCTCAAAGAAAGTTTTATGAGGAAGATGATAGAGTTCATAAATGTTTGCTAGTTTGCAGATTTTGTTTAAATATATGTATTTACAGAAACAAAAATGGGGCAGTTTGGAGATGAAAACTAGATATAACTCAGATTAGGAAGATAGTCTGTCATATCCAAACTTGGTGTATTTAAAAAAGAAAAAAAAATAAGGTACTCAGTAAAATACAGTTTTAAAAGAATGTTTAAATATCTATTATCATCTACTAATAAACCTTTACTTAGAGAGAAAGATTTTCCACACACCATGTCAATGTTAATTGGAAATGAAATTTTTAGCCTTTTTAAATAGCAAATTCTTTAAATTAAGAGGCTTCAGTGATATGTGTGGAATGCAGTTTTCAAATAAATTTTTGGAACAGATTTACTTCCTAATTGCTGATTATATAATGTAACACTACTCTAGGAGAAAAATAATTGGAGGAAATCAAATGCTTCTCAGTGACTCCTCCATTTTTTAATAATCATGAATTTAAATTGAAAATTCCAAGGTATTAATTTTACATGTATTCATGATTGTTTATTGAATGTTTAGGAGGGTCCAGATTTTTTTTAAGAAAAATTTCCTATTTTCTGGATATCTTTGAGTCGTTCTCCCTTTCAGGGGGATGGTGATGTAAGTATCCTTATATATATATAAGTGTTCTTATGCCATGTTGTATTTTTTATAAATGGAAATAAATCAAATTCATTCTAACAAATTAGAATCCACAGATAAACAAAACCCTAGAACTCAGAATAAAAAGTTCCCAAACTCAAAATTTCTCCTATACCTTGTGAATGTCTATTCCCACACAGGAGAATAAAGTAACTGGTAAGGTCAATTAGTTGACACAGAAGGAGTCAACTATTCACAAGATGTCATGGTGGAAAGAAATGTTTCATAAAAATATTTACCAAGTCCAACAAGGGCAATGTTCTATCATCTTTATATGTGATTACGATTACATAATTCAACAATGAAGAAAAAAAAAGGGCCGTTTTTAAGAAAAAGGTAATTCATACTTTCCTGTTTGACTCACACCAACATCTTTCCCTTCTTCAGCTTTTTAGCGACGGATATAATTCATACATGAACATACAAAAACTTGTAGTGAAGAGCAAAACATATGACTTTACAAAATAAAGGGGCATAACTCCTTACAGTGCACCTATGCCCACATATCATGGAGGAATTTTAATTGTGAGACATTTTTAGTACTTGACCAGACCATCTTTCAAACATGCCTAAGAAGTATAAATGATGCTGCACTTTTTGTTTACATTTTATGACATCCGTAATATTTTTTGAAACAAATCAGATTCAATGATAAATATTAAACCAATATCTATGGTGATTGCTATATTCACAGATGTGTGCATTTCTATCTTCAATATTAAACCCATTCAGTATTTCTACAGTAATTATAATAAAGAAAGAGAAACGAGATAAAATAAAGAAATTATTCACCTCTCAAACCATTTGTTGACACTGCCACATATAGGTGCTTTACTGGGTGTCCTTGAAAAAAAATTTTTTGATATCTATCCATACCTTTGATATATGATCAAATATCACATCATGTGGAGAAAAGTAGCAATGAATGGCCATTTTATACGTGTTGCACACGTCTTTAATATAAAATTATAAACTGAAATGTATATAAGTTTGAACGAAACAGTAAATTTAAAAGGGAGTGAAATTTGGTTAGATCTAATTTAGTCAATGATAAGAAAGAGATAGTATGGCACAAAGACTTAAAAACAAAATAATTCATCTGATATAATGTAAATAATTTAAAACAAAATTCTAATTATATTACAGGTAGAATAGTCACACATAATCTCTCAAGGCATGAAATAATTTTTTTACCATGCATTTTCCATTAAGGCATTCATTCTTATTAGAAAAAATTCCTCTTGGGAATAGCCCATATCCCATTGGCACAAATTACCACACATAACAAGATCACTTGGAAACCCATTGAGTTTCCTATGAGAGATGCTCAGAGCAATGGAATCCGAGGGCAGAGGGGAAAAGAGAATAAAATGAGAAACTATTGTCATCTCAATGGTAGGTCAACGTTATCAAAAGTCATCAAACACCAGATACATCCATTTTAGTGCTCAGATAAATTTTTTGGAACTTGGAGGCATGGAGGATTGGATCTTTGGAAAAGGCAGCAGCAGGAGAGTAGGCACTGCTCAAAATAGAAAAGAAAGAGAAAAATGGAATCCTAGAAAAAAGACATTGCCCCTTAATTCTCCAAATTAGAATGAAAACAAACAAAAAAAAACCACTAGGCAGCTCAGGACTCTGTGGAAATATTAAAACACCAGCGTTTTTAAAACAGACAAACCACATGCACACAACTTAACAGACATGTTGAAGGCAGTTCTTGGAAAAGAGATTTAAACATATGCTGTGGTCTGTAGCAAGGAACAAATATTGTCATGATATTTTATCATGTTGCAAGAAATATTCCACAAAGTTGCCATGTGATGCTGGAGGAAAGTGCTATGAGTATGGAGGATGAGTGCATAAATGTTATGTTAGTTTTCAGATTCTTTTAAAAAATATGTTTATACAGAAACAAGAATGTGGCAGTTTGGAGTTTAAAATTTAAATCAATAATTCAGAAAAAAGTATTTTACATGATTTCATGATTGCTTACTGAATGGTTAGAAGGCTTCAGGGTTTGTTTCAAGAAAGTGTTTCCTGATTTTCTGGATATTTTTGTGTTGTTATCCAGTGCACGGGATGTGTGCTGTAGGTATCCATATATGTGTGTGTTCTTATGCCATATTGTAATTTTTTAGAAAGAAATGAAATCATTCTTACGATGAAAACAGTATCCACAGATACACACAAAAAACGCTTAAACCCAGAATAAACAGCTCCCAAATGAAAAATTTTCCTATGGCTTGTGAAAGTGTCTTCCAACACAGGAGAGAAAAGGGATTGATAAGGACCATTAGTTGACAAAGACAGAGATAACTATTCACAAGATATCAAGGGGGAGAGAAAATATTCATAAAAAGAAGGGCCTTGTCCATCTAGCAGAATGTAGAGCCCTCCAATATATGCACACATGATTAAGAATCCAACAATGAAGAAAAAAAGGACCACTTTAGAGAAATAGGTAATTCTAAAATTTCCTGTTTGTCTCACACCACCATCTTTCCCTTCATCAAATTTTTAGCAATGGATATCATTGATACATGAACATACACAAACTTGTAGTGAAGAGGAAAAAACAGGAACTTTCAATATATAGGGGAATACTCCTTACAGGAGACCTATGCAAACATTTCAAGGAGGAACATGAATTGTGAGTCATTTTTTAAAAGTTGGCCTGACAGTCTATCAAACATTTCTAATAAGTATAAATGATGCTGCACATTTTGTTTACATTTTCTGACATCACGAATATTTTTTTAAACAAACCTGTTTCAATGATAAAGATTAAACCCAAATCCTCTTTACCCAATGTGTACATTGTGTGATGATTGATATATTCACATAGGAATGAATTCCTCTCTTCATTATTAACCCATTTGATATATCTATAATAGTTATAACAAAGAAAAAAATATCTGGATGAAGAAAGAAGAAATTATTCACCTTTCAAACCCTTTGTTGATACTGCCATTTATAGGAGATTTTGGGTGTCCTTAAAAAAAATTTTTGGTTATCTCTCCATTCCATTGATATATGATCAAACAAAACATGTGGAGAAAGGTAGCAATGAATGGCCTTTTTAAATGTGTTGTAAATATCTATAATATAAAATTATATACTGAAATGTATATAAATTTGACAGATTATGTAAAATTTTGAAGGGAGTGAAATGTGGTTAGGTTTAATATAGCCAATGGTAAGAAAGAGATAGTATGGG
>JAQZBX010043831.1:0-21543 GCA_029593785.1 Cabassous unicinctus | reverse complement strand
TCGCAATCAGCCCGCTCATCCAGGAAACCCAGCCGTTGCCAGCCTGTTGGTATTGTTCCACCAACCAGTCATGTATTGCCAGCCTCCCTCGGGGATTCTGGTTGATGAGGAGCTGCTTAGGCAAGAGGTGAGCAGTCGTTTTCTGGTCCAGAGCACGGAGCTGCCTGCAGTCTCGCTGGGCCCCCGGGCTCTGCTACCCGCAGAGTTCCACTAGCACCCGAACACATCCCTTCCCAGCCGGGCTGCCCCCAAGGCCGCTGGCGTCACCGGTCGCACCACCGCCGTTTGACAAGTAAGCTTCAAAGCTGGATAGCCCCTACTTCCAACATTCCAAATTCTTCCCACCCTACCCTCCGGCCATCCCAGGGATGTCGGGTCTGCTCCTACACCCAGGCCCCTTGGGGCCCCTGCAGGGCATGTTCTAGCCCAAGATGTCAAACCCAATGGAGATGACAGCTGGCCCAAGCCCTTCACACTTTTCTGCAGAAAGCTCCTGGGACGCCAGACCCTTACCAGAGGGCAGCCAGGACACCAGGGAAGTGGTGCACGATCTACGTGCAGATAGCTTGGCAGATCCACCACCACCAGCAGAAGATCAGGCAGCTGCAGCTAGACCCCCACAAGCTGGAGGTGGGTGCAAATGTGGACTTGTTCTGCCAGTTCCCTGCCACGGGTGTGGTTGATGGATTCCACTGCCCACAGGATCTCACCGGGCCCCTCTTCTCCAGTACAGATGCCACCCATCCTCTCACCCACCTATTCGGACCTTCAGCCCATCACAGCAGCTTCCTGCTCACTGGCCACCTGGCAGACCCTTTGGGAAGGTAGAGTGCCCTTGGGGGCCTCGGGAACCTGGGGAGCAATGCCTTCAGAGTCCTGGGAGGCCACGCGCTGACACCAGGGGGCAGCGTCTTCACCCACAAGGAGGCGGCTTCGCTGCACTGTCTTTCCAGCGTCCACGAGGCCTGGAACCGGCTTCACCTTGTCCACTCTCATTCCCCACGACACCACTTTGCGGCCCCTCGGCCCCAGGTCCCCGGTGGGCTGCGATCCTCCGGGCGAGGAGCCGGGCTTGGCTTGGGAGCCCCCGCGCGCCGCCCCGCCGCGCCACAACCGCCACACCCCGCCCTCTGCGAGTACCCGGAGCGCGCCTACCTGGACCCACGAGCTGTAGCGCTCCCCCACCCACCCTCCACGCCTGGCGCCCGGAGCCACGCCCTTCCCACGCCTCGGGCCGGCTGCAGGGGCGCTGTCCCCGCTGGCTGATGGCCGGGACCTCGCCCCGCCCCGACACGCTTGGATCGCCGCCTCCGCTGGTGCCCACGGGTTGGCACCCACCCCCATGCCGCTCCAGCGCAGGACTCTGCTCCTCAGACCGGAGGCGCGTGGAGGCTCCCTGGCGCCCGAGCCGTGGGAGGTGTAGGAGTGATAGTCCTGGGATCCCAGGCGCGGGCAAGAATCCCTGTACAGATCCTCTGACAGATGCGCCTCTGTGAAGTTTTGAAATATGTTTCTAGAACCTAAACGCACTTCCTCAGTCCTGGCGGCGCATTCCCGCGTAAGCCGGGAATTGCACAGACAGCTTTTCTGGAGGCGGTATCTTGTTTTCTGAGCCAGAGAAGAGGTGGTTGGGGAAAAAAATTCAAGATTGTACATTATTTTCCCAAAGATGATACGCATTTTTAATAGATTTGTATTTTTAAAATTTTGTAATCTTTAGATACTTTAAAGACAGCCCCCCCCCTCCAAAAAAAAAAGCTATTGCTTTTTGGTCTTTAGTTGAATTTGCTGTTGAAGGTCTCTGATCCCTCTCAAACAGCCGCAGGGTTTCTTCGTCTTATTTATGGAGGGAAAAATAGTCACTTTGTCCAGCACACTCTGAGGCTCCACTCAGCCACCTTCCCACCCCATCCCTGCAACCTTGGGACTTGGAACCGAAGATACAGATATATATAGAAATGATTAATAATCGTGTACAAAGCTTTGGGTTTTGCCTTATTCTATAACATAGAAGTTTCTGACAATTTTATTTTTCTTTTGAAACAAGAACAACAAAGGAAACAAGTGTAAATAGTCTAATAATATAAACACGGTGTTAAATTCCTAACCTGGGTAGGCTTTTTAAAAATGGTTTCTAGAAATCTCTGGTTATTTGTTTAACATGCTCACAAAAAACCCACTCTCTATCAGTTGGAAAAACACAGAAGTTTAACTGCAGCAACAATACTTCAGCTATGCAAGCACCCAGAAGCCTCGATGTCACCTGCTCAGTGAGCAGCCAGCAGGCCTAGCAACGTGCGGGTTCGGAGCATAGGCGGCAGTAAGGACAGTTACTGTTGGCCCTTGTGTCAATCGTACAGTGTTCTTGGACTCTGTATACCAGACAAGCAGAATCTTAGAGGACAGTCTAACTGTTGAGGAAAAAAAAATCACTTTTGTGTATTTTCTCTCCTGTGTGAAGGCATCAGCAGTCCCCTGCCACGGGTGTGGTTGTTCAGACAATAAGTTCAGGGTATGCAGTTGTTTGTTCAGTGGTGTTCCCTGAGAACCCCAGCATGGTTTCCTTTTGGTTTCCTGTTTGTTTTCTAAGTCCACAGGCATCCCCATGTCCAGTTGCAGGGTCTCCTTTTTTTTTCTGGGCATCCACATTTCATGTCTCTGCTGGGCTCCAGGACATCAAAGAGCCAGCCCTTTGCAGCTGTTTGCTTTGTTCATTTCTGTGCTATTCACCCATTTTGCACTGTGGACTCCAGTGACTTTAAAAGTTCTGTTCCCATGTCAATCAGTGAAGATAAATACAACATTGATTTCGGTCGGGGTGGGGGAGGGGAGGGGAAGACTTAAGCATACCCTGAACGTATTGTCTGAACAATTACAGAATCTGTTGGCCGCCATTGTCAACACCAAGAAAAAGGGTACATATTTTAAATAATAGCAGTATACAGAAATGAAAGCAAGGTCATCATTGTTGTTAAAATAACCAGAAGAATAAGGAGCTTATAAATATAAGAAAGACACAGTGCATGTACAAGATAGATTAATAAAAATTTTATTATTAAAAATAAATGCTTATATAAGATATCTTTAATTTCAAGGAAAAGAGGAATACAATAAATATAAAAACTAGGCAGCATAAAGTTCAGAGTAAAATATAAGTCATAATACAATATATGGATATTATATATGATAAGTTAAAATGTGCCTAAAAATTCAAGATTTAAAGGAAATTAATGCACATTTCAATTATTTGAAATAACTAGTGAACAGTGATGAACTGGTGAAAGGTTGTAAAACATTTAACCATAAAACAAAGATTGAATATTATGTTAATTATTCAAAAATAATTTTGTAAAATACCCAGATATAATTCTTCAAAGAAAATCTTAATATGAGTTAAAAGAATACAAATCACTTGAATGCAAAAATATGTAATATTTTAAGAGTTTAAATAAAAATCAAATAATTGGAAAACAAAGGAAACACAATTTTTAAATACATATTGAATAGCAGAGAAAATTAAAACTGCAATTCCAGATAATATAGAGGAATTTTTTAATGGAAAATTTGTTAATTATCTGACCAAAATTTATGGGATGTCATAAAATTTGTATTCATTATCCATTCTTAGTTTTACACATTACCTGTTATTTTTTTAAAATGAGCATAGAAATGAACTGAATAATTTCTTTCTAAAGGCTATAATAAACTTGTAGAAATCAGAAGAAATGAAACATTTTTTAAATCATACTGAATTTAAGGAAATGCTAATTACTGAATTTTGTTGACACATCACAGAATGGTAGGATTTTCAAATGATTAAAAGGTAGACACAAAAGAGATATTACTGCATGCTAATATTAGACACTTGTATTTAGAAAACTTCAGGGGTTAAAGCTTTGCAAGATAAGAGTCTTGATTTCACTTATGTACCACAAAAATATTCATTTTAAAAATTTAAATAAAGGATTTACCAAATATTTTAGGGATGAGTACAAATCAAAAATTGTAAATGCCACAAAGAAAATAAGATAATTTTATATAAATATGTAATTTATACATACACATATATAAGATTAGTCTAGAAGACCATGAATAAAACTATCAGAAATGGTTTGTCTACTTTTATGTTGTTTAAAACTTTTCAATATTTTCCAAATTTTCTTCAATGTTAACACATACTATTTTCTATAACTTAATTCTATCACAATATTTTACTTTGTTCTAAAAGCAAATATGAAAATTCTGTTCTTTCTTTTAATCTATTTGCTTTTTTATGAATAAGATAAGCTAAAACGACTAGATAATAAATATTATTATTTAAAAATGACTTTGGGTATTCAAAATTTTGCAAGAATTAACTGTTTTGATGATAGTGGCCAAAATTTAGTAGTATTGGGTAAAATTGTTAAATTCAACATCTGATTTATCCTTTATGAAATCTCTGTGGATTTAAAATTCTCCATAGAATTATTTACAAACTAATTTATTTAGAAAAATATATATTTAAACC
Source organism: Cabassous unicinctus (assembly GCA_029593785.1). Taxonomy (NCBI): domain Eukaryota; kingdom Metazoa; phylum Chordata; class Mammalia; order Cingulata; family Chlamyphoridae; genus Cabassous; species Cabassous unicinctus. The sequence continues at coordinate 17,033 of JAQZBX010043831.1, read as the reverse complement.
ACAGGTTAAACACGCATTTCTTGGCTCCCAAGTACTATGTTAATTTCTAAAAACATATTCTTGGAAATTTTTCACAGCATGTGTGGTCAAGTAGAAGAAGATTCAACAGAAATGTGAACTAATTAAAGAGACCAATAAATAATTAAGTAGGAAAGAAAGAAAAGATGAGCTCAGATATTCAGCATCATTGACATTTCAATTGCCTGGAACCTTCTCTTTTCTGTATGAATTTAATGAGAGCACTTTTCTCCTCTTTGTTCCTAAGTCTTTAAATGAGTGGATTAGCATAAAACACTGAGGTCACTTGAACCATTCCCAAGGATTAGGACTTCTTTGGTTTTAAATAAATAAAAATCTTGGTACCATAAAAAATGGTGACTCCCAGAAGGTGGGAGGCACAAGTATAGAAGGCTTGTGCTTTCCTGAATTAGAATTAATTCTCAGGATAGAAGACAGAATGAACCTGTAGGCCACAGGGATTGTGATAATGGAAACCATTACTTTTGAGCCAGTGGGAATGATCATCATGATTTCAATGTCAAGAGCATCAGTACAGGACTGGGCTAAAATTGGGATTAAGTCACAGAAAAAGTGATAGATTACATTGCATTTGCAGAAATGCAAATTGTTCATGCAGAGAACATTGACAAAGGAGTCAATAAAGCCAGTCACGTAGGACCCAGTGATGAGGGTGAGGCACAGTCTCTTCTACATAAGCACTGGATAATGAAGAGGATTGCACTTATCTGTATCACTGTCATAGGTCATTGATGTGAGGAGGAAAAACTCAGTGAGAGCCAAAGAAAAGGATATCTCTGTGAAGCAGCTCATGAATCAAATAAACTTGTTGGAAGTCATAAATTCTCTTAGGTTTTAGGTGTGATGACAATTGAGTAACTGAGGTCAAGGAATGGCAGGTGACTTAGGAAAAAGTACATGGGAGTGCGAAGCTAGAGACCCAGGCAAATATCAATATATGCTTTCATTCTTAGAGAGAGTAATCAGGTATATCAGGAGAAATGACATAAAGACGACCCCCTAGATCTCCTCAGAGTCTTTCAATCTTATAAAGATGAAGTCAGGCACATTTGAGTTATTCCTAATTCCCGTAGCATTCAACTCTTATAAAGTGTTGAGAAATCAAAGGTGATACTAGCACAAATGACTTCAAAATTGTTTTTGTTTATATGAATGAGTTGGAATTTTTAAAAACTTAGTGAATCTAGCAATTGATTATAAAAAAAGTAGTTCATAAAATATGGCTGAAAAAAATCATTGACTGCAATTATATATATATATGTACAAATCATCATTTGGGTATTATATAATAGAAACCTCTATATATTATGTAATTTGAATGAAGTTGACACTATTATAAATAATTCCCTTTATTAACACATTTATGCAGATGAAAACACTTATCATATATATTACTATAGTACACAATTTTTAGATGAGAAAAAGAGAACAGAAAATTAAGTAAAATGCAGGCATGCCATTAACAGTTGTCCCTCTGATTCTACCAAGATTGGCTTAGTACAGAAATCATCCTCTTAACACTATTGTCCTACTTAAATATAATTTAAAAAAAAAAAACAGAAATAAAATGCTAAATGTAAAATAAGCAATGGTGTAGATTTAATGCATCATTATATACAATATTATCTAATAAAAATGTCAGATCAGAAATTAACAGTTTAAACCACTTTACCGGGGTATAATATCATAGATAACATAGCACTCTTAATTTTTAGGATATATGCTTTTAAATAATGATATAAATCAAATTTATTCCAAAATTATATTTTCATTATATGTAAATTACTGATTCTATCAATTCTATATTTGCTTTTCTACAATCCTGGCTTTATAAAGTAAGTCCTAAATGATATATATTTTTCTTCTAAAAAATCCCCATCTTTTGCAATCAGCTAAAACTGTATAACTTTGAGAACAAAACATTTTCTATCACCTTTCACCATTATCCATCTAGAAATTTGTCAAACTTTAGTTTTTCTCACAAATAAAATAAACCATTTTAGGAGCTTGAAATTTTTGCGATCTAGTATCTGCTTCCTTTGAGATGATTTATGCTTAATTTTTCCTGCATGCATTTTTGTTTTGTTCAGAGATAAAAATAAATCGACCTAAAACTTTGAATCAGATCCTGGCCAAATGGAAAGTTCACCTGGAAATTATATCTCACAAGTATACCAGAAAGCTAAAGTGAACACAGAGGAAGAGAATTCCATGACATCCCCCCTGACAATGCCAAGACACCTCTAATATTGAGGATAGCTGATAAGGTAACATTCCATCATCTCCAGGACCAATTTAGAAGGAAAATTGCTTGGCATTTTCCATGGATTAATGCATCCATGTTAAGGTTGTGCCAGAGAGTTCTCTATCTCTTAGAAGCTGCATAATGTTGAAGATGATTTTTTAGTATTCTTTTCTGATTATTTAATTGATGATGGGATAAAAGAGAAGGTTTACCTACAGAAATAATCAATCTGTTGCTGAAAGGTTAGAAAATTAGGCACAAAGGATGGAATAGAACATTTTTCACTATGAGATATTTTTGTATTTAAAGTGTGATACTAGAATAGGGAGTAAAGAGTGTTCATTACAAACAAAATTTCATACGACAAAATTCAAAGAGATTAAAGTTGTTCTTAAATGTTGTTAATCTTTAGATGTATTTCATTCAATTATTTTCCTTTATGTATATAATGCTTATTTCTAAGCATACTTATGTGTTTACATAATTTTTATCACACTGTATTTTCAGAAAATCCTGATTTTATTATTACATATTTATAATACACCTTAATTGATTTTATCTTAAACATTTCTATAATCAATATTTCATGTATTTTGCATTGGCTGGTGCAGCATAACTAACTTCTCTATAGGAGTATGCACCAGCAGATCGATGGGCAACTTTGAGGCATTTTCAAGAAATATATGGTGTTATTTCTCCAGTCAGTTTTGGCAGTGTCATCTAATTCATCTGCATAGCACGTATATTGTATTCAGACACAGCAATGTTTGTGCAACCACTTCTATTTTTTTTTTTTAATTATTTTATTTATTTCTCCCCTCCCTCATTGTTTGCACTTGCTGTGTCTGTTCATCTTCTTTGTTTTTTTAGGAAGCACAGGGAACCAAACTGGGAACTCTGATGTGGGAGGGAGGTGCCCAGGTGCCTGAGCCACCTATGTTTCCTGATTTGTAGTGCCTCTCACCATGTTTTTTCTTCTTGTGTCTCTTGTTGCATCATCTTGCTATGCCAGCTTGTTGCACCTGCCCACTGTCTTGCTTGTCTTCTTTAAGAGGGCCAAGGAACCCCTGTTTTCTGCTTTGTTGTGTCTTTCATTGCAGTCACAAGAAAGCAATTCACCTGGTTATATAGAGAGGAAGTGAGCTTTGGCCATTAAGTTAATTATAAAATATTTACTCATCTCAGCACTGATTTTTATGAACTTCTGTCATATTTCTTTTTATTTAATAAAAGCTATTACCCAGGAAGTGGAGGTTGCTTAAGTGATTCGCCTCCTGCCTACCACATGGCAGGTCTCTGATTCAGTTCTCAGTGCCTCCAGAAGAAGACAGTGAGCTGGCACGATGGGCAAGTGTGGCAAGCTGAAACAACAAGAGAAATAAGAAGAAACAACATAATGAAAGATACAACAAACAAATAATTTCACAAAATTATTTAAAACTATGTATGATATATAGAATAAAAGAATGAAAATTTTAGGTAAAAATAGAAATGAATAACAGATAATTTCTTCAATAAGTTTTAATTATGAGGAGGAGAAAATCTTCAAAGCAACCATCTTTTATCAGCCTTTGTGATTGGAATAAAAAAAGCTATAAAATTTAAGTAAGGAGTGAGTGAATTGATAGATAATAGCCTCAATATATCCTTACAATAATGTATTATAATATTTAATAAGTTTTTCCTTATATTATAACATTCATTAATATATGTTATATTTTAAAGTGAAGTATTCATGGTTTAGATCCCTGTAAAACAAGTAAGAGGAAAAAGGAAAATCTAAAGAGAAATGTATAAAATATATACAGATACATACACACAGAGAGATTTTATCACATAAGCTACCTTCAATCACTCCAAATACTGAAGACTGATTCTTTTTAAGGAGCTTTGTTTGTGATATATGAGATATCTGAATTTTCTAATCGGTTGGCTCCAATTATTTGTCATATAGGCAAATATAATTAAGTTTTTACTTATTTCCCTATCCCATCTATTCAGTAAATATATTTGAGAATGAATATATCTGTAAATTTTTCTGCCATATTTAATATATACAAAATAAATACTTTAAAAAATAATCCTAGAAATATAATTTTCAACTAAACTAACTTTTTCTTTCAGTACCAATATGGAAATGTATGCCTATATAGCAAAGAAAAATGTAAACATGACAACCCCCATCCAACAAAAGCAGAGAGCATCTACAACTGCAAACAAAACAGTTCCTCAAGATTAAGGCATGAACAGATTTAACAGGGAAATACCACTATGGACTAAAGTAGACTTATTATTATTTTAGCAATGGAAGAATTTGTAACATTGATGTAAAGTCAGTGGCCATCTGAGGTTCAGAGTGGAGGGAGAGGGAAAAATTGGTGTAGCATGGGGCTGTTTTGTTTGTTTTGTTATGTTTTGTTTTACAGTACTGTGGCCAGGAAATGAACCTGGGACCTTACATGTGGGAAGAGAATTTCCTCAAGTTTCTCTTTGATACCTCTCAATATATACTTCATGTATTGGTCTACTCCATTCCTTTGATTTATGCAATCATTCATTCATAGTAAAGACCGTATTGAAAGATACACCCTTTCTAATGGTCATGTTCTAACAATTTCTGGGAGAGTCTATTCAGCTGAGTTTACATTAAATAATAGTCAGTGGTGAAATTCTCTCTCCATGGTAAAATGTAAATTTCCTTTTAAGATAATAGATTCATTATTAAGAAAGTTTTTCTGAATGATTTAGAGCAATAAAAATCTCTATATATACATGCAAATTGTTTTGTGGATTATTCTGCAGCGTGTGTTACATTTATTTACACAAAGACTCAAAAACAGATGCTTATTTGCTTAAGTTCATGTAGTTAGAGAGTCGCAAAATAGTTATTTGGGTATTAAACTCTTCTGTATGTAATGGAGAACATAGTCTACTTCTTATCACTTTTCAATATATTTAAAAATAAAAATCATTCCTCATCAAAAATAAATGATCAGAATTTTAATTGTTAGAGCAAAATGACCCCACATTATCATGGGAGTTCCCTATGACTCTGTTTTATTACAAATTGTTTTGTTGACAAGGAAAAAAAGAGAGAAGACAAAAACAAATAAAAAATGAGAGGGGGGACATTAAAACTGAACCCACAGAAATAAGAGAGATCATAGGAGGATACTATGACCAACTGCGTATAAAAAAACTAGAAAATTTAGGCAAGATGGACAAATTCCTAGAAACAGAGGAACTACTTACATTGACCCTAAAAAATTGTGTCATCAACCACAAGTGAAGAAATTCATACAGCCACCAAACTCTCCCAAAGATGAAAAGCCTGGGACCAAATGGCTTCACAGGTGAATTCTACCGATCGTTCAAAGATGCACTAATACCGATCTTGCTCAAGCTCTTCAAAAAAATAGAATAGGAAAGAATGTTAGCAAACTCATTCTATAAAGCCAACTTCACCCTAAAACCAAAATGAGGTAAAGATAATAAGAGAAAAGAAAATTACAGACCAATATCTCTAATATATATAGACGCAAAAATCCTTAACAAAATAGTTGAAAACACAATCCAAAAGCACATTAAAAGAATTATACACCACGATCTAGTGGGTTTTATCCCAGGTATGCAAGGCTGGTTCAACAAAAGAAAATCAATTAGTGTTATAAACCACATTGATAAATTGAAGAAAAAAATCACATGACCCTCTGAACTGATGCAGAAATGGTATTTCACAAAATATATCACCCTTTCATGATAAAAACACTCCAAAAGATAGGAACAGAAAGAAGCTTTCTCAATATGGTAAAAAGCATATAAGAAAAACCTACATCTAGCATTGTACTCAATGGTGAAATACTGAAAGCTTTCCCCTTGAAATCAGGAACAGTCTTTTTTGCAGAAATCAACAAGCCAATAATCAAATTTATTTGGAAGGATAAGGGCCCTGAATAGCAAAAAAATATCTTAAAAAAGAAGAATGAAGTTGGAGGACTCTCACTTCCTGACTTTAAAGTATATTACTTAGCTATAGTGGTAAAACAGCATGGTACTTGAGTAAGGAGAGACATATTGACCAATGGAATCAAATTAATAACTCTGAAATTGACCCTTACATTTACAGTCAAGCAATTTTGACAAGGCTGTTAAACCCACCCAGCTGAGCCAGAACAGTCTCTTCAAAAAATGGTGCAGGGAAAACTGAATAGCCATATACAAAAGAAAGAAAGAGGACCCCTATCTCACATTTTATACAAAAATTAACTCAAAATGGATCAAGGACTAAAATATAAAAACAACAACCATAAAACTCCTAGAAGAAAATGTAGGAAAACATCTTCATGATCTTGTGGTAAGCAGCAGTTTCTTAAACCTTACACCCAAAGCACAAGCAACAAAAGAAGAAAATAGATAAATGGAACTTTCTCAATACTCAAACTTATGCACCTCAAATGAGTTTGTTAAAAGAGTGAAAATGCAGCTAACTCAATGGGAGAAAATATTTGGCAATCACATATCTGATAAGGGTTTAATATCCATGATATATAGGAGATCATACAACCCAAAAATAAAAAGACCAAGTATCCAATTAAAAAATGGACAAAAGACTTGAAAAGACAACTGTCCAAAGAAGAAATACAAATGGTGAAGAAATACATGAAAAAATGTTCAACATCACCAGCAATTAGGGAAATGTAAATCAAAACTATGAGATATCATTTCACACCTATTAGACTGGCAAGTATTAAAAAGTAAGAAAACTGTAAATGTTGGAGAAGATGTGGAGAGATAGGAAGGCTTATTCACCATTGGTGGGAATGTAGAATGGTACAGCCACTGTGGAGGACTGTTGGGCAGTTCCTCATGTAGTTGAGTATAGACTTGCCATGGGACCCAGCAATACCATTGCTAGGTATATACTCAGAAGAACTGAGAGCAGTGACACGGATAGACTTCTGCACACCAATGTTCATAGCAGCATTATTCACGATAGCTAAAAGCTGGAAACAACACAGTTGTCCATCAACTGATGAATGAATAAACAAATTGTGGATTATACCCAATGGAATATTATGCAGCAATAAGAACAAATTAGGTTGTGAAAATATGAAAACATAGAAGAACCTGGAAGACATTATGTAGTGTGAAGCAAGCCACAAACAAAAGGACAAATACTGTATAACTGCACTATTATGAACTAAATATATTATGTAACCTCATGGAAATAATAATTAGAATACAGCTCACTGGAAAATAGAATGAGGTTAGAGAATGGATAGCTGAGGGTTAATCTGCAGAAGTAGTTAAAAGGTTTTTTGTAAATCTTTGGAAATGAATGGAAATGGTGAGAGCACATCATGGTGTTTATGAATAGCAGAGCTATTATATGAGAGTAGTTGCAAGGGAAATTCTGAGGACATGTATATTACTAAAAGGAAAGCTAAAACTGTAACATTGGATTGTATAAGATAGTAAAACCTCATGTAAACCATGAATATGGGTGATATTGCATATATAGAATATGGATTTATGTTTTATTAATATGTGTTAATAAAACTGGTTTGTTAAAAAATTACAGGGAGATATTTCACTCCTTGTTGAATGGCCATTATTTTAAAAATCAGAAAACTATAAGTGCTGAAGAAATTTGGTAAAAATGTACACTCCTTCACTGTTGGTGGAAATATAGAGTGGTGTAACCTTTGTAGAAGACAGTTTGGCTGTTCCTCAGGAAGCTATATATAGACCTGGTATATGATCTGCCAATCCTGCTACTAGGAATATATTCAGACTTGCTAAAGCAGGGATACAAACTCATATTTGTGCACCAATTTTCATAGGAGAATTATTCACAGTTGCTAGAAGATGGGAAAAAACACCCCAAGTGTCTATCAACCAATGAATGGGTTAAAAAATGTGGTATATACATATGATGCAATATTAATCAGCTTTAATAATAAGTGAATTGTGGAGTAGATGTGGCTCAAGCGGTTTAGCACATTCTTCCCACATGGGAGGTCCCTGGTTCCGTGCCCACTGCCTTCTAAAAAGAGCAACTAAAAATAACAAACAGCAAGCAAAAAAAAGGAACAAACCAACTCATTGGAGCCTATGTGGTTCAGTGGTTGAGTGCTGGCTTCCCACCGACAAGGTCTGGGATTTAATCCCTGGACCAATACCAAGAAAAAAAGGAGTAAATGAACTGGTTAAGTATATGACAACAGGAATGATCCTTGAGGACACTATGTTGAGTGAAATAAACCAGACACCAAAGAATGAATATTCTATGTTACCAATAATGTTAAATACATAAAATGAATAAACTTATGGAGTTAAAAATCTAGAGCATAGGTTACTAGGAGATAAAATGAGGGTTGTGAAGGGGGAGCTGATGTTTAATATACGTAGAATATTTAATAAGGTTGACTTTAAAAATGTAAAAATATATAGAGTACCTGGTAGGACATTATAATGTGTATAACTATCATATTGATTTATAAATGTGATTGTGGCTGAAAGGGTAGGCTAGGGACATAAATGTCAGTTAAAAGAAAGAAATAAACTTGGGCCTTATAACATAGTGAACTCAGTGGTAGATAAGGAGTGTGGTTAATAGAACATATACAAGAATGATCCTTTATGAAGTAGAACATGTTCGTCTGTATTACATGTTGTTAGGAATATGATGATACATTGGAAAATGGAGCTAATGTAACTTATGGACTATAGTTAATGGTAATATTTTAACATACTTGTATCAAAGAAGGTACTATACCAATATCAAAGGCTAACATTAATGGAGTATACAAAGTATGGGAATTTTCTTTTGGAGGGATGAAAGCATTCTAGAAATGCCAACACAACTCTGTGATGAAACAGAGCCACTGAGTGTCCACTTTGGATGGATTATTCAAAGCATGGAGCCGCATAACACAGAGAACCTGATGGTGGATGATGAACTGTGGTTAACTGCACAGATATGAGAACGTTCTCTCATGAACTATAACAAATGTAAAATACACGGTTTAAATTGTATGGTAGTTAATGGAAAAATACATCAAATACAAGCTATAACCTATAAGCAGTAGTAATATTTTGTTGATGTTCTTTCATCATTTGCAACAAATGTTGCACAAGCAAGGTGCTGGTGGTATGGTGTTAAATGGGAGTCCTGTAAGTTATGCAAAGTTGTTTTGTAAGCTCACAATCTTTCTAATTAAATAATAATAATAAAATAAAATTATTATAAAGCCCACATAATAAAAACTGTATGTTACTGGCACAAGGGCAGACATATAGACTAATGGAATTGAATTGAGGCCTTAGAAATCCAACCTCACTTTTATGGCAACTGATTTTAGACAAGGGGGCAAAGACTACTCAACTATAGAAATATAGCTTCAAAAAAATGGTGCCAGGAAAACGACATCTCCATTTACAGAAAAAAAGAAATATCCTTACCTGGGATAAAACTTTATAAGAATATCAAGTCAAAATGGATCAAAAACCTAAATATAAATATACGTAAAATGGACTATTAATTCACCTGTAAGAAGTAATGAACTCCTGATACACGTGACAACAAGGATGATTGTGGAAGACATCATGTCGAATGAAATAAGCCAAATTCAAAACAACAAATATTGTATAATCTCATTGATTTGAACAATTAGAATAAGCAAACTCATAGAGACAGAATATAGCATATAGGTTATTAGGTGATGCAGTGGGGATAGGGAAGGTGACATTATGGCTTAAAATATAGAAGGTACTTATTGAGAATGATGAGAAATGTTTTGGTAATGGATCGTGGTAGCAGTAGCACAACATTGTGAAAGTAATTACCAGCACTGAAAAAATATCTGAATTTGATTAAAATAGGAAATGTTAGACTGTATGTATGGTAACAGAATTAAAAAAATTAAAAATCCATGGAACTACACTGCACAGTGAACCCCTAATTAAACTATGGGCTGTAGTTTATACTACAATTATAAAAATGTGCTATCATCAATTGTAATAAATATTTCATTCCAGTACATGGCAGTAAAATTAGGGTGGTACATGGAGATCTTGTATTTTATGCATGATTGTTCTTTAAATACATCTCTCTAATGAGGAAAAAAAAAACAAAAAAAATAATAGTAAAAAAAATCCTAAAATATTATTTACTAATGTAAAAATTGAGTTTCACATGATTTAGTATTTTAGAGAACTAGTGACCTCCACATGAGAATGAAAGTTTTGCAAAACTTAAAGACTTTTCTGATAGGACTGCTGGTGATATTAATAAATTTGAATTATTTGGGTATTATATAATGAATTATATCATACTTGGATGATGTGCAATGCTCTATGAACCAATATTTTCCAGATGAAACTTTATGTATAAAACCATGCATGTTGAAAAGACCTACTCAAATGCCTATATATATCATTGCATTAAATGCAACAGAATATGAAAAGTTCATTTTATGGTTTCAGATTACAAATTGAAAGGCTTTAAGAAACCACCATTTGTTGAATTTTGGTTTACAATCCCAAAGGAATAACATTGGTTATCTGAAAGTGCTATTCACATACTCCTTTCCTTTAGTAAACATTTTTTTTTTTGTAAAGATTCCTGTATTAGTAAGCCAAAGGGGTGCTGATGCAAAATACCAAAAATCTGTTGGCTTTTATAAAGGGTATTTATTTGGGGTAGAAGCTTACAGTCACAAGACCACAAAGCATAATTTACTTCACTCACCATGTGTTTGCCATGTGTTGGAGAAAGATGGCTGCTCGTCTCTGTGAGGGTCCAGCATCCCTCTTCCTCTTAAGGCTCCAAGGTCCCAGTTCCTTCAGGCTTTGTCTCTCTCCCCGGGCCTCGATTCTTTCTGGGCTCAGCTGCTCTGTTTTCTCCACAAGGCCGACTGTAGGCTGTCAGGTGAACATCTTGTCTCTGTTCCCAGGGCCTTTGCTCTGCCTAACAAATCCTTCTCTCCTTCCTCACATATCTGCTTCTCTGTGTATTTACTTCCCAGGGCTCCAGCATTAAAACTCCTACCTCCCTTCTCTCTGGTGCTGTTTCTCTGTGAGTCCTCACCCACTAAGGGCAGGGACTCAATGTCCTACTGACATGGCCCAATCAAAGCCTTAATCATTCAATCAAGTAAAAGTGAAACTTCTGAATACAATATAATCTAACATGCCTAGAGGAATGGACCAGTTTACTAATATAACCCAATATCTATTTTTGGAATTCATAAAAAATATCAAACTGCTACAATTCCTTTTGCATGAGGCCATATTTCCTTCATATTCCTCAGCTTGGAAAATCATATTGCAAAAGTTTGAAAGGAAAAAAAATGATTTGAGAATTCAGATGTGTTCTATTAATCCAGAAATTAAGGAGAATTTCAAAATATAAAAGAGGATTTGTTTCAAAATATTTAACTGCTTGTCTCCACTCACCAAACTTCCCAGCTGAATTTTATAACTATGCTGGTTTCCTGTAGTGGTCAGTAAAGACTTCTACTTTTGAGACTTTATTTCCAAGATTTCCTTGGAGCTTCTTAGTCTTTCCCAAATTATGCTTCTTTCCACATGGGCAGTCATTAATGAAAATTTCAGAATAACTCTCAATTGTCTCCTTTACTAAGAATGTCTTTTAAGGGGTAAAAATTGACCATCTAAAAGCAGTCTAATTTTATTGCTCACACCCTGTGTGCAAAGGTCTATTCAATCCAGTTTCAGTGAATAAATCTCACTCTGTGCTAAACCTCTTTTTTTTTATTTAAAATTTTAAAATTTAAAATTTATTTTCGAATGTTACCTTTACTTATTCATTCATTTTTAGTTTAGTAGCTGCTGGTCAATTATTGATTCATCATTTTTTTGTTAAATTTAAACTGCATAGGAATTTCCTCAATGCCATAATTTCAGTCCAAAATCTTTAGATAATGTATTTTGTGGGTGTAACACAGTTTTATGGTTTTCCTATATGTAAATAAGTTACATTTACAATCTGATGCAAAATTAAATATGTGTTGAATCTCCTGTGAATTGGAAAACATTATTTAATGTCTCTTTTATGTTTAACAAAAAAAAAATTTTTTTTCAAATAAACACCACTAAAAATGTAATTAATCTCAAGTCTATAAGGAAGAAGCCTTACCAAGCAAGCAGCTGTTGCAGGAAAGCTGGCCTCTTGAGGTTGACCTTGACAGTTAACCAGGGCTTATGAGAGGTAAGACTCTTATGTGTCCATTAGAAAAAACATATTTATAAAGAATTCAGATGCAGACTGGTTATTAAAAGTGTATCTAACTGAGACTAGACTCCATGCATTTTATTGGTGAAGGAAGTGTCAGGATCACAAATTTTGCCAATCATTTAAATGTTTCAAAAGATATATTCATGGTAGGGAAGATCACTTATCTCACCTTTCAGTTATATTTGTATATTACATTTGATTTATTTCTTTGATATTACCAATAAATAATTCCCAGAAACAGTGCTGATATGCCTCAAGATAATTTGCATACTTAATTATAACATTGTCATATGACATATTTTAGCTCATAAAGCAGGCTGTTTTTTTTCTGATTTAAATATCATTCATGTTTTAAAATGGTACCTGAAGATCTGTCTGTGAATACACAGTTTGAGAATACTGGAAATATATTGACACCAAAATTCCCTGAAATTGAAGTAGTGGAAGAAAAAAGAATGAGATATTTCTAGAGCTAGCTTTTAAATGAGAGCTAAGAAATTTACAGGCAAATGAAAGTTATGATAGAATTTCTTGGAAATCTATCAATGGAAATAAAAAGTCATTTAAATATCCAATAAATTTAAGATTTCCAGGCTACTTTTAACAATGATCAATTTCTGATATTTGCTTGATTTTTACAATGAAGAATTGTTCTATGCTTATCATTTTAATGTGATGCTGTTTATCACTTTTTAACAACAGATAAGGAATTAGCAACCATACTCTGTATGTTATTGTCCATATTTTAAATTTGTGAAGTAAATACTTTCTAAATATCCAAGAGGGAAGTGGCAAGATGACATCAGTTTAAGTGGGCACTCACCATCTCTCTCACAAAAAAAGGCTGAGTGGGGGCAAGGTCCTGCACAAGTGAGCTCTTTTGGGATCCCACAGAGCAGGAACCTTCAGGGCATCAATATGAAGGGAGCTGGACAAAGAAATAAATTGCTTAAGGTAAAACAGTGAGTTTCTTGACCCATGGCTGGAAACTACAGATGGCTAAGCCTGACCCTCAAGCAAAAAGCCACTGGGAGCCCCAAATCCCACTGTCCACCAAGTGTGGGGGGGGCATTCTCTGAGAGTAGGATGGTTCTGGCGAAGGGTGGAGAGGGTTTTCTTTTCTGTGGGTTTCGTTGCCTGGACCCCCTTTTAGCTTTAATGAACATACCAGCAGGATGGAAGTAGCACCAAGAAGAGGAGGGAGGTAAATCTGTTGAGGAAGTCTGATTTACCTAACAGTCCTGAGATAAAGAAACTTGGCCTGAGATGGGGTTGAGTCAGTGAATTGACTAGTCCTGTGCTGAAAACTATCAAAATTTCAACTCCCTTAAGGGAGGTGGGCAGTAGGAAGCACTTAAGCTTCCAAGAGCCTATTTAGGGTCCCCTGAGAGGAAGGGGTGGTCTGGAAGAGGGTTGAGTCATTTCTCTCACATGAATTTGGATACCAGGGTCCCATTTGAATTTCAGAAGGGAACTCAACCTGACCAGGAGGGGTGAGGCGGGATCTGCTCCCACAGGCTTTTGCTTCCTGCTGCCCTGAGAGAGAAAACAAGAATAGAAAGGGGGCAGAGACAGAAAGGCTCCTAATCAGCAGGAATCTACCCAACTGCAGAGTCAAACCTGTTGAGGGAAAGTGACTGCATAGCTTTCTCAAGAGCTGACAGACCCAAAGAGAAAGTTTAGCTCAGTGAATGAGTTTCTGCCTTGAATGTGTGAGCTTCCTAGTTCAATTCCTGGCTCTTCTTAGAGCAGTGATCCACCAAGATATCAAACATCCAGCTGATACTTTAGGAAAGGGAGAACATACACATTACTTTTGTGTTAATTTCTTTTTTTTTTTGGTGTGTTAATTTCTTTTGGGTCTCATATTTTTCTTAAAAAAAGATAACTTAAAAAAATTAACTTAGTTTACTCACTAAAACCCACTTCAAAAGATGCAAAGGACAGGCTGCAAGGTAAATGGTTGATGGACACTGGCAGCTTGAAAAGCTCCTAAGTGCCTAAGAGGGAAGACTGTTTTTCCTTAGTGTGTGTTTGACTCCTTGTTTGTGTGTTTGTGTGTTTGTTTTATTGTTTTGTTTTTCTTTGCTCTTTCTCCCCCCCACCTTTTTTTTTTTCCTTTTTTTTTAAATTAGGTGCTGCTGGCTTGTTTCTTGTTTGCAGTGTTTCCTCTTCCTTGATTTCCCCTTTTCTATGTATACTGATTTTGGTTACCAACATGTTCTCTTTTCCTTCCTTCATCTTTCTATCTTCTGCTTTCTGTTGTTGTTCTTACATTCCACCTCTCTTTGTTTAGTCCTCAATTTTTAAGGTTTTTATTTCTATCTCATCTCTCCTGTTTTCTTTCTTTTATTAACTTCTTTTGTCTTTCTTTTCTCTTTCCCTTTCTCCTCATCATTCCAGCCTTTTATTTTCATTCTGTATATTTTTCTCTATTCAGTTTCCCATTTCATTGTTGGCACTCCACTTTTTCATTCCTGTTACTCTACACTGCGTACATGAGTTAACTATCCATTTTCCAAGGTCTTATATGATTCCTATTCTAACTTCTACTATTATTATTACTAATCTTCTTCTTCTTTTCTTACCTCTTCCACTTTCTCTGGCCCTAATCTTTTTCCTTCAAGGGAACATAAGCAAGAGTAAGGAAATACAATAAGAGGAAAACAGTGACAAAGAGAAAATTTAACAAACACACACACACACACACAAACAGCAACTAAATAAAACTTAAAGTAGAGAGAGAAGCTAATCAATTGAATAAACCCATAAAGATAAAAAATGACCAGGCAGCAGCAAAAATTACAATCCATACTAAGACACAGGAAGACATGGCCCAGTCCAATGAACTAACTAAAAACCAGGAAGAGATGTAAAACATCAAAAAACTAATCAAAGGTGTTCAAACAAACGTCATGGACCAACTTAATGAAGTGAAGGAAGAGATTAAGGATATTAAGAAGACATTGGGAAAATATACTGAAGAAATTGTAAACATACATAAAAAGATAATGGATGATGGTGATGAATGGCATAATCCATTATATCAAAAAATACACTGGAAACACATAACAGCAGATTTGAAAAGGCAGAGGAAAGAATTAGCAATATGGAAGACAGTATGTCTGAAATCAACAGATAGTAGTACAGATACAAAAAAGATAGAAAAAATCCAGAAGGGTCTTAGGGATTTGAGTGACAACACAAGATGCATAATCATACACATTATGGGCATCCCAGAGGGAGAAGATAAGGGAATGGGGACAGAAGGAGTGTTGGGGGAAATAATGGCTGAAAACTTCCCAACCCTATTGAGGGAGATAGATGTACATGTCCAGGAAACACTGCGCACTCCAAACATTATTAATTCCAAAGGACCTAATCCAAGACATATACCTTTTAAACTTTCCAATGCTCAAGAAAAAGAGAAAATACTGAAAGAAGCAAGACAAAAGAGAACCATCACATACAAGGGAAACTCAATAAGATTAAGTGCCGATTTCTCATCTGAAACCATGGGGGCCAGAAGGTAATGGTAGTATATAGGTAAGGTACTAAAAGAAAAAAAATTCCAGCTGAGAATTCACTTTCCATCAAAGCTGGCATTAAAAAATGATGGAGATTTCAAAATAGTCACAGATAAACAGAAATTAAGAGTGTATGCAAATAAGAATCCTGCTCTTCAAGAAATACCAAAGGGAGTTCTGCAGGTTGAAAGGAAAAAAACAGGAGAGTGAGAGTTGAATGAGTGCATAAGAACAACTACAAAGAGAAAAAGGGAAATAAAACAACATATGACACACATAAACTCAATGAATATATGGCTAATGTAAGTAATTCTTTGAGAGTAATAACACTGAATGTTAATGGCTTAAACTCACCAGTCAAGAGGCACAGATTGACAGAATGGATAAGGAAGTATGACACATCTATATGTTGTATACAAGAAACTCACCTTAGACACAGGGACACAAGGAGGCTGAAAGTGAATGGCTGAAAACAATCTTACAAGCTTACAATAACCAAAAATGGTTGGGAGTAGCAATACTAACATCAGAGCAAATAGACTTCAAATGCAAAACTATTGTAAGAGACAAAGATGGACACTATATGCTTGTGAAAAGGGTAACATTTCAAGGAAAAAGAGCAATCATAAACATTTATTCATCTAACCAGGGTGCCTCAAAATATGAGGCAAACACTGGAAAGACAAAATGGAGAAATAGATGCCTCTACAATTACAGTGGGAAACTTTAATACACCAGTATCACCATTAGACAGAACATCTTGACAGAGAATCAATAAAGAAACAAAGACTTTGAATAATACATTAGAAGATCTGGACCTAATAGACATATACAGAACAATACACCCAAATACAATGGGATATACATTCTTCTCTAGTGAACATGGATCATTCTCCAAGATATATCACATGCTAGGTCATAGAAAAATGCTCGATGAATTCAGAAATATTGAAATTATACA